>PVIC010015311.1:0-35386 GCA_004025085.1 Thryonomys swinderianus
TTTCCCCATTTCTTCTGTGAATACCAACTCTGACTAGATCTGAGGAATCCTCTGTAAGCATAGGTGATCAAGCACTTAAGCAGATTCACTGTTAAGCCATAGGAGGGTAAAGTCCAATACTCCTCCATGAAGGTCAGAAACTGTACTCAATCTTCCCAAAAACCAGTGTCCCCATGCCAAGATGAAGCTCATCCAGAAGAAGTTTACTTGTTCAGTTAAGGTGGAAGTCTTTGGAAAATAAGCCAAGAAGAGGACAGAGTGCCCTACATTCACCTATACAAATTGTGTTTGATGGTCTTGGGTGGTTTTCTCATCATCCCAAGGGAGTCCCAAATTTCTTACATCTAGTGATCTGGAATGGAGAGGTCTTTATCAGACATATAAAAATGAAGAGCAGTCAGATAAGAACATTGCAAAGTTAAAGTAATTTTTAATTGAATTCTTTATTGGTACAATTTGCATACATCTCATACTCACACATAACATTTGGGAGTGTGTACCAATATATGACACAGTCAATTCTCATTTTTACCCATATCCCCACCCACACCTCCCCACGTCCTATATAAATTTTCTT
The DNA here is from genome assembly GCA_004025085.1 of Thryonomys swinderianus. Classification (NCBI taxonomy): domain Eukaryota; kingdom Metazoa; phylum Chordata; class Mammalia; order Rodentia; family Thryonomyidae; genus Thryonomys; species Thryonomys swinderianus. The sequence continues at coordinate 578 of PVIC010015311.1, forward strand.
TTATTTTCTTTCAGAATCATATTTATTCCTTCCCCTCATTACATCCCCACACCAAATTTCCTTTGGAAATTTCCCATTCTAAAAAGATTGTCACACTACTAGAGCTCATTTGTATCTACCAGTGCTCATATCATCGAGAAGATCCGGTATTTGTCTATCTGTGCTCTATTGATTTCACTCCTTAGCGTGTCCTCCAGGTGCATCCATTTGCATATAAGTGAATCAATCTTGTCATTCTTTATGGCAGAATAGTACTCCATTTTATAAAACAACCACATCGTCTTTATCCACCCTCCAGTTGATGGGCATTTGGGTTGTCTCCAAGACTGAGGTATCACGGACTGAGCTGCTATGAACAAGGGTGTACATCTGTCTTTCCACTGTGATTTTCCAAGTTCTTTTGGGTATATTCCTAGCAGGGGAATGGCAGGGTCAAAGGAGACCCCTAGTCCTAGTTTTCTGAGAAATATCCACAGGGAACTCCACAATGGTTGCACAAGTCTGAAATCCCACCAACAGTGGAGAAGGGTTCCTTTCTCCCCACAGCCTCACCAGCATTTATTGTTGGTTGATTTTGTAGTAGCAGCAATTCTTTGTGGGGTGAGATGAAATCTCAGTGGTGTTTTCATTTGCATCTCTCAAATAACCAGTGATGTTAAACATTTCTTCATGTTTCTTAGCTGCTTTAACTTCTGCCTCTAAGAAGTGTCTGTTCATTTCAGATGCCATTTTTGAATTGGGTCTTTAAACTTGGGGAGGCTGATCTGTTTAAGTTCTTTATATATTGTAGATAATAACCATTTGTCTGATAAACAGCTAATAAATATCTTTCCCATGTTGTTGGTGGCCTTTTGGCAGTGTCAGTGACTTCTTTGGCTGTGCAAAAGCTTTTCAGTAGGATAAGATCCCATTTGTTGATTCTGCTAGTTTTTGAGCTATAGAGGCTTTATTCATAAAGTCTCTGCATAAGCCAATGTCTCCAAGAGTTTTACCTAATCTGATTTCCAACAGGCTTATGGTTTCCATTTTAATGTTTAAGTCTCATATCCATTGTGAGTTTAGTTTTCTGCGTCGTGAAAAAGATAGGTCTAGCTTTAGCTTTTGGCAAGATATTTCCACACAATTTGTAAAGAAGGCTGTCTTTCCTCCATTGAGGATGTTTGGCTCCTTTGTCAAAGATAAGGTGGCTTAGAGTACCCGGAGTTGTTTCTGAATCTTCTAATCTATTCCTCTGGTCCTCGGGTCTGTTACTTTGCCAGTACCATGCAATTTTTATCACAGTGGCTTTATAATAGAGTTTTAAATTGGGGATAGTAATACCCCCTGCCATGTCATGGTTGCTTAGAATTGCTTTTGCTGTTCTAGGTTCCTTGTGGTTCCAGATGAATTTTTGTATTATTTTCTCTAGCTCTGTGAAGTATACCATTGGGATTTCAATTGGAATTGCATTGAATCTGTATGGCAGTTGCAAAAGTATAGCCATTTTGACGATGTTGGTTCTCCCCACCCAGGAACAACAAGGGATATCTTTCAACTTTCTGGTTTCCTTTTCTATCTCAGTTTTCAGAGGCCTATAGTTTTCAGAGGACAGGTCTTTCACTTCCTTTGTTAGGTTGATTCCTAGGCATTTCAATTTTCTGGGTGATACTGTGAAAGGGATTGACTCCACAATTTCTCTTTCAGTGAGTCTGTTGTCTGTGTAGACAAAGGCTGTTGATTTTTGAGCATTGACCCTGTATCCAGCAACACTACCAAATCTGGTAATTAAGTCTAGTGGTCTTTTGGTTGAATTTTTAGGATCCTCCAGATAGAGTATCATATCATCACCAAATAATGACAGTTTAACTTCTTCCTTACCTATCTTTATTCCCTTTATGTCTTTGTCCTGCCTGATTGCTATGGCTAATGTTTCCAGCACTATATTGAACAAGAGTGGAGACAACGGACATCCTTGTCGTGTTTCTGAACTTAGTGTAAAAGGTTTCCTTTTTTGTGCATTAAGTACAATGCTGGCTGTTGGTTTCTCATAAATATCTTGTATTAAATTGAGATAAAGTCCATTGATTCCAATTCTCTGTAGGGTTTTTATCATAAATGGCTGTTGGATTTCTCCAATTCTTTTTCTGCATCTATTCAGATAATCATATGATTTTTGTCCTTAAGTCTGTTAATATAGAGTACTATATTGATTCATTTACATATGTTCAACCAGCCTTGCATTCCTGGGATAAATCCAACTTGATCAGGATGTATGATTTTCTTGATAACTCTCTGTATTCTATTTGCCAGTATCTTCTTGAGGATTTTTGCATCAATGTTCATTAGAGAGATTGGCCTGTAGTTTTCTTTTTTGGTGGGATCTTTTCCTGCCTTTTGAATCAAGGTAATGGTTGCTTCGAGGAATGATTTGGGGAGTACTGCTTCCCTTTCAATGTCATTAAAGAGACTGAAAAGTACTGGTATTAATTCTTCATTAAAGGTTTTGTAGAATTCAGCAGTGAAGCCGTCTGGACCAGGGCTTCTTTGTTGGTAGGTTTTTTATTACATTTCCAATTTCCCAGATTGATAACAGGTTCTTTAACACTTTTATAACCTCTTCATTCAACTTTGGAAGTTCATATGAGTCTAGGAATCTATCCATTTCTTCTAGATTTTCCATCTTCTTAAAGTATAGATATTCAAAGTATGTGTTTATTATCCTTTGGACTTCTGGATCTGTGCTGATTTCCCCATTTTCATTCCTTATCCCATGGATTTGAGCCTTTTCCTTTTTTTGTTTGATAAGTTTGGCTAAGGGTCTGTCGATCTTATTCATCCTTTCAAAGAACCAACTCTTTGATTCATTGATTTTTTGTATTGTTCTCTTTGTCTGCATTGCATTAATTTCTGCTCTGATCCTTAGAATTTCCTCTCTAGTATGTGTTTTGGGTTTGTTTTGCTCCTCTTTTTCTAATTGTCTGAAGTTTATCATTAGATTGTTTATTTCGGTTTGCTCTATTTTCTGAGTGTATAAATTCACTGCTATGAGTTTCCTTTGCAGAACTGCTTTCATTGTGTCCCCAAATTCCTGTATGTTGTGCTGGGGTTGTCATTTAGTTGTAGAAACTATTTAATTTCTTCTTTAATTTCTTCTTTAATTTCTTCTGTGGCCCATTGGTTGGTTAACAGAGTGTTGTTCAATTTCCATGTGTTTGTGAGGATCTTGGAATTTCTTCTGCTATTCAGCTCCAGTTTCAAGGCACTATGATCTGATAGTATGCATGGAATATCTTCGATTCCTTTGCATTTAGTTAAGCTTGTTGTATGGAATAGAATGTGATCTATTTTGGAGAATGATCCATGAGCAGCTGAGAAGAACATATATTTTTGCTTTGTAGGGTGAAAAATTCTGTAGACATATAATAAGTCCATTGGCTCAAACGTTTGATTTAGCTCAAGTTTTTCCTTATTGATTCTTTGCCCAGTTAATCTGTCAATTTTTGACAGTGGATTATTAAAATCCCCTACTACTATTGTATTCGTGGATAACTGGCTTTTCATGTCCAGTAATGTTTGTTTTATATAGTTGGGTGCATTAGTGTTCAGTGCATAAATATTCATGATTGTTATTTATTTCTCTCGGATAGTTCCCTGTACGAGAATGTAGTGACCTTCTTTATCTCTTGTAATCAGTTTTGGTTTGAAATGTATTTTATCTGCAAACAACGTAGCCACTCTTGCTTTTTTGCAGTTTCCTGTGGCATGGAGGATTGTTTTCCAACCTTTTCTTTCAGTCTATGGGTTTCCTTCTGAATTAGGTGTGTTTCCTGTATGCAGCAGATTGTAGGATCTTGCTTCTTGATCCAATCTGCTAGTCTGTGTATTTTTTGGCCCATTGAGGACATTGACATCAATGGTGATGACTGATATGGATATATTCAGAGCTGGCATGTTTCCCTGTTCTTGGTTTTCTTTTCTTTTCTTTTGTTTTGGTTTGGTTTGGTTTGGTTTGGTTTTTTTTTTTTTTTTTTTTTTTTTTTTTTTTTTTTTTTTTTTTTTTTTTTTTTTTTTTTTTTTTTTTTTTTTTTTTTTTTTTTGCTTGCTTGCTTGCTTGCTTTTCCCCATCTTTATTTAGTTTCTTTTTGCTCCAATGAATTCAGTCTCCTGGGTCTCATGGGTATGGAATTTTCTGGTGGTTTTTTCCAACATATTCTTTAGAATGTTTTGGAGTGCAGGTTTTGTATTTGTGAAGTTTTTCAAGGGGTCTTTGTCATGGAAGTATCTTATTTTCCCATCTATTCTGAAAGATAGTTTTGCAGGACAAAACAGTCTACGTTGGAGGTTGTTTTCCTGCAATGCCTGAAATACTTCCCTCCACGCTCTCCTTGTGTTGAGTGTTTGTGTTGAAAAGTCTGCTGTGATCCTAATGGGCTTCACTTTGTAGGTGATTTTCTTCCTTTCTCTCACTGCTTTCAGTATTTCATTCTTTTTTTTTTTTTTTGAGGCAGCATCTCGCTTTGTAGTTCAGGTTGGCTCTGAGCTCACTATGTAGCCCAGGCATGCCTTGAACTCAGCAATCCTCCTGTCTCTGCCTCCCGAGTGCTGGGATTACAGGCGTGAGCCACCACGCCTGGCACTAGTATTTCATTCTTCTGTTGTACATCTGGAAACTTGATAATTATATGTCTAGGTGTAGATATTTTTATGTCATGGCATTTTGGAGTCCGATAGGCCTCATTTATCTGGATGTCTATTTCTTTTCCTGTGAAGTTTTCTGTTATCTCTCACAATAGTTTTTTTTATGTCTTTTACACTGTCTCCTGCTTCCTCAGTGACTCAAATCAGTCTTATATTATTTTTCTTTGAATCATCTAGGAGCTGTGGAATTGATTTCTCATGGTCCCTTGCTCTTTTCCATAGATCATATCTTTCCTGCTCCTTGGCTGCTATGCTGTCCTCTAGGTCTGAGACTCGGTTCTCTGCTTCATTCATCCTACTTCACAATTTTTGTTGTCCATCATTCTCTGGAGCTCTGCTTGAAGCTGTTTAAAAGGTTCCATTGCTTCTGCTATCTTGGATTCTATCATCTCTCTGATCTCTTCTTTAATGATGTCTTTCACTGTAGACAGTATTCCTATTTTGATCTCCGACATGAGTTCTGATTTCCATTTTACTAGATCTGCTTTAATTACCATCTGCAAGAGTCCTGGTGCTTGAGTTTCAGTTTGCCCTATTTCTCTTTTCTCTGAATTTCCCTGTGATGGTGATCTTTGTGTCTGGTTTTTGGTATATTTTCTCATTTCTCCTCTTTCATTGTTACTAATGCTATTCTTTGCCTGATGACAGGGCAATGTTTGTTGCAGGTCACTTTCTTTCCATTATCTAGGGCTGTTTGGATGTGGCACCTTCCTGGGGTGTCCTCCTTGAATCTGTATTGGCCCTTGGAAGTTCTCAGTTCTGACACATCATGGGAGGTATTTGAGCAGAGCAATCACATCATGTATGTTACCATAATACAATCAATACCAATATCAGTATTTAACACAGTAAATAACATGAAAAGATTTTAAGTCCTATTCTGGAGACTTTGAGCTTATGAGTTACCTCTATGTCCCTATACCAAAATTTAGAATTAATCAGCAATGTGTATACAACATGTAGATCATAAATGCACCCGCTGAACCCTTTGGCAATAAGAGGTCACTGGGGAATCAGTGAGGTAGGGGGACATAAAGAGAGTGAAATAGGGTTAGCAGATTTATGAAGATCACCTATACTCTAGAACCTCATATATGCCAGCCGGTAATAGAGGATAAAACGGTGTATATAAAACAGTACCAACTGTATGCTGTAAGACTGTTGGAGACTTTGTACACCTTCTTATAGTAGTATAGGAGAAGAAATAGGGCAACCAAGAGTCTTTTACTTCTGGGTATTGCTTCTGACAAGAAGATAGGAGAGGGTGTGGGGTCAAGAGGTGAGTAGAGGGATCTAGGGATAGATGGCAAAATAGAAGCTAGATCCCCCCTTTTTATCTTGCCTTGTCTCTCAGCGCCCCTGCAGTGTGGAGGGATGCAGGAAATGGCGGCAGCTTCTCTCGGACCTGGGTCCTCACAACACAGCTCCGGGATGGGGTTGGGGCCAGACAGTGGTCCTCAATCCTCCATGGTGGGGATGGTGCCTGGGGTCCATACCTGACTCCTCACTGCACGTTTCCTGGATGGAGTGGGCTGGTGGGCAGGCCTCAGTGCTCCGCCGCCACTGCCAGGAATGAGTGGTACCTGGGGTAGCCAAGTCATCTGCGCCTGCTTGGGGTGGAGCAGGCTGGTATGCAGACCTCAGCTCATCCCCGCCACCACCAGGAAAAGAATGGCACCCAGAGTAGCTGAGTCATCTGTGCCCCTCGGGGTGGAGCGGGCCAGTGTGCAGGCCTCAGTCTGCCTCTGCCACTGCTGCCGCCAGGGAGAGAATGGCACCCAGAGCAGTGGAGCCATTTGTGCCACTCGAGGTGCAGCAGGCCAGTGTGCAAGCCTCAGTCCACCTCCGCCGCTGCTGCTGCCAGGGAGAGAATAGCACCCAGAGCAGCCGAGTCACATGTGCCACTTGGGGTGCAGCAGGCCAGTGTGCAGGCCTCAGTCGCCTCTGCCACTGCTGCCACCAGGAACAGAATGGCACCCAGAGCAGCTGAGTCATCTGTGTCACTCAGGGTGGAATGGGCCAGTGTACAGGCCTCAGTTGCCTCCGCCACTGCCACTGCCAGGAACAGAATGGCACCCAGAGCAGCCGAGTCTTCTGTGCCACTCGGGTGGAGCGGGCCAGTGTGCAAGCCTCAGTCCACCTCCTTCACTGCCACTGCCGCTGCCAGGGATGGAATGGTGCCCAGAGCACCCGAGTCGTCTGTGCCACTCGGGGTGCTGGTGTGCAGGCCTCAGTCCACCTCCACTGCTGCTGCCACCAAGAACAGAATGATGCCCAGAGCAGCTGAGTTGTCAGTGCTGGTCTGGGTGGAGTGGGCCGGTGTGCAGCAAGTTAAAGTAATTTTAATGTAGGTAATGTAGGGAGAAGTACAAAGCCACTCTTTGGAATGAGTGGAGGTGTTCACAGCTGAGTACCAAGAAATCTGGAGTAGCAGTACTGATTTATGAGGAAGGGATCCATCTCTTCCTTCCTGAAAGTCACCTCTAGATTCCTTGGACATTGAACTTGTTGCTAAGGGTTTAGTCTTGTGAGATAATGGAAGAATTTTGGTAGGCTTGTCAGCCTCTACTAGAGAAACAGTGTTGCTTGCATAGTAGGAGGTATCAAAACCACAGCCTGTCAGCTTCCAAGTACAAAGCTTCTAGAAAAATGTTTGCTGTTTATAGTCTAAAAGATCCTGTGTTTTTCCACCCTCCAAGAAAAGGTCTGGGCCTGTCCCTAACTTCCACAATGAAGATTATGGTCATGTGTCATGCATCCAGGGGCCCTGATAAAAGCTTCTCTTGTGCTGTTTGAATTTTCATTCTTCAGACCACTGAGATAAATATTCTTTATATTTTTTTTTTGAGACAGGGTCTCACTTTGTAATTCAGGCTGGCTCTGAGCTCACTATGTAGCCCAGGCAAGTCTTGAACTCAACAATCCTCCTGTCTCTGCCTCCCAAGTGCTGGGATTACAGGCGTGAGCCACCATGCCCAGCACTGTGGTATGTGGTAATGATGGTTGGTGGATGTGAGTCACCATGCCCAGCATTGTATGTGGTTACTGGGATCGAACTCAGGGCCTTGCGCTTGTGAGGCAGGTGCTGGAACCACTGAGCTAAACCTCCAGCCCCCTTCTTTTTATTTTATAAAGTTCTAAGCCTCAGGTGTTTCATTACTTAATTATCCGGAAATGAATAACACAGAAATTTTTATATGAATGAGTTTATGCCTATAATTATATCTGAAACAATAGAAATAATTTTTGAATTAAAGAGTGGTCAAAGTTTTGAAGCATTTGCAAACAGCAAGATCAAGCCACACATGTAACATGGACAAATTGAAGAGATAATTGAAACAGTGTGGTGGAGAGGAAGTTGTCAAAAGAGACCAGACCCTAAGCTCCCAGTCCCAAACTATCACTGGTTCCCTTCATCACAAGAAAACATTTTCACTCTCAGGTTCTGGTTTTCCCTTAGAACAACATGTTGTTAGTTTTGAGGTCCAGTCTACTATGATGTAAGATAAAAAGAAAGCCGACACTGTACCTTTGGAAGGTAGGGGATGAAAGCAAGACTGATAAATGGAACCAACATCCAGCTAGAAAATATTGCAATTCAAATAAATCACTGATAAGGTCAAGTGTTTCATGTCTTCTGACAACACTGTCTCACTGGGGTAATCCTGGTTTAACATTAATTAGTAAACCCAGATGAACACATAAACCTTAGCAAGTTCAGCTTTTTAATTAAGTCTCTAGTAAATAGGTTGAAAGTAGGAATATAATTCACCTTAGGTACACACTATAGGAAACAATTCTAGTTCCTGCCAGTGAAAATCAAGATTTCACTGACAATTTCCCTCAGAAAATATATATCAAAGTAGAATCTAAAGGGCACACACTTGTGGGCCACCAGTGATGATACACACCTTGTATTTTTCTATGACAATCTCTACATGACAAAATCCTTGCTGATTATTAAACAATAACCTGAGGTGACTCCATGAAACTTAGAAAATTCAGGCTGTACTCAGGCTGTTCTACACAAGTTAGTACAGTAGTATCAGTTCACCTCAGCACCAGACTATCAGAAGTGTCTCTTCTTCTAAAAAGGCAGTTACTTACCTAGTGAGAAATTATTTTAGCCATAGGAGAAGCCTGGGGAAAATTCATTGAATCACAATCAGTTCACAATCCCTAAAATAAACAAAGAATTTTAATCAATAAAGCCCAGTGCTGGTGAGATTAAAGAAATTTAGAGAAAATAAATTAGAACTTTGATATGCTTTAAATAAAAGAGAAGGATATCTTTATACCATATGTTGATAATAAAATGGGCTGATCTTGTGCAATACATACTCATTTCTTTAAACATTAACTTGAAATTATGTGATGAAATGTTTGTTAATAATAAATGCATATAAGAATCTAAAATTTGGGCCAGAGAGTTAGCTCAGTGGTTCCAGCACCTGCCTTGCAAGCACAAGGTCCTGAGTTCAATCCTCAGTAACCACATACAGTGCTGGGTGTGGAGACTCATGCCCCCAGCAATCAACACCACATACCACAGTGCCGGGTGTGGTGGCTCACACCTGTAATCCCAGCACTGGGGAGGTAGAGACAGGAAGATTGCTGAGTTTGAGGCTTGCCTGGACTACATAGTGAGTTCAGAGCCAGCCTGAACTGTAAAGCGAGACCCTGTCTCAAAAAAATAAGAATCTAAAATTCCATATAATCGATAAGAGTGTCATTTTTATCCTTTAATAGAATATAAAGAAAAATTTTAAAAATTTAACAATAAAAGTAATGGACTAGGTACACAATATAAAAAGATGTGATTTGAAACTAGGTGGTGCAGAGGTGTAAAGGAATAGAATTTCTATGCAACTAAAGTTAAATTGAGTTCAGTTAAAATATATTTTAATTTTTGAATGTTTTCTGTAATTATGGTAACTACAAAGAATATCAACATAATAGAGGAAATATGAAAAATCTAAATATAGCCTAAAAATATCAAACAATATAAGGTGACATCAAGGCAGAAAAAGAGGTTTTATACTCAAAATACAAGACCTGCAGCACACAAATAACAAAATTGAAATAGTAAGTCCTTTTTATTGGTAATTATTTTTCATGTAAATGGACTCACCTGTCCAACCAAAAGAGACATGTATTGGCATATTTGAAAAACAACTATATATTTCACTATGTGGCAAAAGTGAAGAAGTGTTCTAGGAACTCATGAACAAACACAAAGAAAACTATGCACCACTGAAATCCACAAAAGCAATGCAGAGAATTGCACAAAATTTATTTTAATATGAACCTCACTTTCCCAGCTGGGATCAAGAATCATGAACCTATAAGTTTATATGTTAGTGTAAGAAAAATGGCCAATTCAAGCAACCCAAGATATTACAAGCTGACCACAACATGACCTGGAACCAAGAAAACTAACTGAAGGCTGTAATTTGAAGCCATATTGAGAAGGGTACTACTATTAGAGAGTAATTATCCCTAGGGATTACAAGGCTCAGAGTGATAACAAATAGGATCATCACTCTGTTAGTCAGTGAAATTCTACTGTGTGGCAAAACAATTCATGGGACTCTGCTGACTGAGGGTAATGTTATGCAGAATCTCAGAGAATTTAGCAGAGGAGATTACACGCTACAAAGAATAGGAAAGCAACAGTTTGTGTTAGCTAAATCTTGGAAACAACCCAAATGCCCATCAACTCTAGGCTGAATAAAGAAATGTGGTTTTTTTTAATAAAATGGAGTATTACTATGCCATAAAGAATGATGAAATTGAATCATTTATACTCAAATGGGCGTACCTTCAGGACATACTCATAAATGAAATAAATAGATCACATATATGCAAATATCATATATCTTCCCTGATATGAGAAACTGAAGCTATAAATGTGTTCTAGAATTCATGATTGATATTGTGAAATAGTAAATATTCAAAGAGTAATGGGGCTTAGGAGTAAATAATGAAGAAAAAAATTGATGTTAAAGAAGGAAACCATGCTTGTGTATATAGAGGTGAGGAGAAGTAGGGTGGAGACAGGAGGGGGGAAAAGTGAGAATTAAGTTGTGTCATATACTGATACAAATTCTCAATGTGGAGTGTAATTGTGATGTGTTTATATAATGTACCAATAAAATGTAAAAAAATGATAAACTAGAGACTTTTATAACTAAATGCATACTGAGATCACACTCAAGTGAAATAAATAAGACACATGTGTAAATATTGAATAGTTTTTATGGTGTGAGAAACTGCAAGAGTAAATGAGGACCAAAATGAATAATAGATAATGTGAAATAGGAAAGAATGGTCCAAAGGGGAAGGGAATGTAGAGAGGAGTGGAGAAGGAAAGAATAGAGGGAAAAATATAAGCAGAGAAGGCAAAAAAAAAGTAGGAAGCAAGAGGACAATGTGCACCTGAGGGGGATGATTACAGAGTGCTCAATGTTCTTGACCACTTCTCCAACACAGAACTTAGCCTAATTACATATTCTGTCCCATCTTTTCAGGGTTTTATAGAAGCATGGAAGCTTAAGCACTTGCCACAACCTATTCATTCATATGAGTTAAGGATAAGGATGCCTGGGACAACCCACAGACACAAAAGTATAGATGTGAGAAACTGTAGGCTACAGGCTAAATATAAACATAGCCATTGGCTCAAAGACCAAGGAACTTGAGAGAGAACAAATAGTAACCCTGTGTGAAACAAGGATTATACTCTACTGCTTAAAGTACACCCAAACAGAGGAAGTATAAAAAGCAAGCACTTGCCGGGTGTGGTGGCTCATGCCTGTAATCCCAGCACTCGGGAGGCAGAGACAGGAGGATTGCTGAGTTCGAAGCTGGCTCTGAGCCCAGAGCCAGCCCGAACTACAAAGCGAGACCCTGTCTCAAGGAAAAAAAAAAAAAACAAGCCCTTGTGCAGACTTTGCTAAGCAGCATTTAGAGACAAGAGTTTTGTCTGACAGTCAATTAACATGTTCCTAGGTGTGCACAGAAAAGCTAATCCCAGGAACTATATCCAATGGCATGATATATATTCCTGACTCCCCAGCATAAATGAGCATATGCACTACAGACAGTACTCTTCCATAAATGTTTTCACATAAAGAGGAAGCATGCAGAATTGACCATCTACTTGGTTTTGCTGCATTCCTTCATTCACAACATCTTATTCATCTATCCTGTCTCCAGCTATCCATGTTTTTATTCTTTTATTGCTTAATTGCTCACCTTTATTCCCTACAATTATCAGTCTATATTGATCAATTCTTTTTTCTTTCAATTAGATTTTATTTCACTCATTCTATTTTATATTTTTTCATATTTTTATATTCTTATTCTTCCTGTTCACATCACTTCTACTATTTTCTCTCTTTTCTTTTTATTATTATTGGTTTGTTTTCTCATGATGAGGAAGTGACAACAGACACAAAGTAGACCAATGTAGAACTGGAATATACAGAGATAAACAACAGTCTAGCAGTCTTAGCCATAAGACAAGCTCACAGTCCTTTAAATTCTTAAACGCAATGGAAGGATTTATTCTAAAATTGACCCCTCTTTTAGGACAGCAAGCTTTAGAGAAGAGAGCCACTGCAGCCTTCAACATAACCTACAGGTTTATGAGGTGTCATCTTTTTATTAAAATTATCTTTATTGGTACATTGTATATGCACATCCTGATCACACTCAATATTGGGAATTTGAACCAGTATATGACACAATTTAATTCTCTATTTTCCCCATTCTCCTACATTTTTTATTTACCACTTATTATCACCCTTCTGCCACATTTCCCTTTGAATGTTATCTATTTCACAATATCAATCATACATTCCACAACTCAGTAACATCTTCAGTTCCTCATAGCAGAGAAAAGATATGATATTTATACATATGTGACCTGTTCATTTCACTTATGAGGATGTCCTGAAGGTAAGTCCATTTGAACATAAATGACTCAAACTTATCATTATTTAAGGCAGAGTAATACTCAATTTTATAGCAAAACCTCACCTTTTTTATGCAGTCTCCAGTTGATGGGCATTTGAGTTGTTTCAAAGATTAAGCTATTATGAACATAAGTGCACATATGTCACTATGATATGATTATTTTAATTCTTTTGTGTATATTCCTAGCAGGGGAATAGCAGAGCCAAATGGAATCTGTACTCCTAGGTTTTTAGGAATCTCTACACTAACTTCCTTAGATGTTGTACCAGTCTACATTCCCACCAACAGGGGTGAAGGGTACCTCTTCCTCCACAGCCTCATCAGCATTTGTTACTGTCCAATTTTGCGATAGCAGCCATTCTTTGTGGAGTGAGGTGAAATCTTAGTGTTGTTTTTATCTGCAAATCTTGAGTGACCAATGATGCTTACCATTTCTTCATATGCTTCTTGGAAGCTTTTATTTCTTGCTCAAATAAGTGTCTGTTCATTTCACCTGCCCATTTTGAATTGGGCCTTTAAATTTGGGAGGTCTGATTTTTTTTAAGATTTTTATATATTCTAGAGAGTAGGCCTTGGTCTGAGAGACAGCTGGTAAAGATTTTTTCCAATTTGCTGGTTGTCTTTTTGCTCTGCTGATAGTGTCTTTTGCTCTACAGAAGTTTTTTTTTAATAAAAGGAAATCCTATTTGTTGATTTCTTCTGCTAGATCTATGCAATAGAGTTTATGATCATAAAGACCTTCCCTAAGCCAAATGCCTCGAAGAGTTTTACCTGACCTGTTTTGCACCAGGCTTTGTTTCTGTTTTGACATTTAAGTCTCTAATACACTTTGATTTTAATTTTGTACATAGTGACAGAGACAGGTCTAGCTTTAGTCCATGGCAGGTTAAAACCCAGTTTTTCCAGCACCATTTGTTAAACAGCCTATCTTTCCTCCACTGAGGATATTTGGCACTTTTGTCAAAGATGAGATGTCTTAGTGTATCTGGATTTGTTTCTGGATCTTCTGATGTTTTCCACTGATTCTCAGGTTTGCCACTTTGTTTTTGTGACAGGGTATTGTTTTGTAGTTCAGGCTGGCCCTGAGCTCACTATGTAGCCCAGGCAAACCTAGAACTCAGCAATCCTCCTGTCTCTGCCTCCTGAGTGCTGGGATTACATGCGGGAGCCACCACGCCCGGCACTGTGGTATGTGGAAGTGATTGCTGGTGGGCGTGAGTCACCACACCCAGCATTGTATGTGGTTACTAGGGGATCAAACTCAGGACCTTGCACTTGTGAGGCAGGTGTCAGAACCACTAAGCTAAATCTCCGGCCCAGTACCATGCAATTTTGATCACAGTGGCTTTATATTAAAGATTCAAGTTGGGCATCATAATAACCCTCACTGTCCTTATAGCTTAGAATTGCTTTTGCTATTCTAGGTCTTTTGTGATTCCAGATGAATTTTTAGATAATTTTCTCAAAATCTGTGAAATATACTGTTAGAATTTCAATTTGGATTGCATTGAATCTATACAATAGGTGTGGAAGTATAGTCATTTTGATGATGTTGGTTCTTCCTACCCAGGAACAAAAAATGTCTTTCCACGTTCTGATAACTTCTATTTACTTTTTCAAAGAGCTGTAGTTTTCAGAGTAGAGTTCATCCACCTCCTTTGTTAGATTGATTTCTAGATATTTCATTGTATTGGATGCCATTTTGAAAAGGATTGACTCCCCAATTTCTCTTTCAGTGAGTCTGTTGTTTGTGCATATTAAGGCTATTGAATTTAAGCATTGACCTTGTATCCAGGTTCACAACTAAATTTGGAGATTAAGTCTAGCAGTCTTTTGGTTGAGTTTAGGATCCTCTATATAGAGAATCATGTCATCGATGAATAGTGACAGCATAACTTCCTATCTTTACTCCTTTTACTTTTTTGTCTTGCCTAATTGCTGTGGCTAATGTATCCAGCACTAATATTTTCAGCACTAATGTCACCACTGTTTCCAATAAGAGTGGTGACAGCAGAAATCCTTATCTTCTTCTTGATTTTAGTATGAAAGGCTTCAGTTTTTGAACATTGAGTATTATGCTGGCTGTTGGTTTCTCATAAATAGTTTGTATTAGTTTGAGATAAAGCCAATCTATTGCAATATTCTCTAAGGTATTACTCATGAAAGGGTATTGTATTTTGTCAAATACTTTTACTGAATCTATTGAGATAACCACATGGTGTTTGCTCTTGAGTCTATTAATATAGTGTGTTACATTTATTGATTTGCAAATATTAAACCAGCCTTGCATCCCTGGGATAAATCCAGCTGATCAGGTGTGGGAAGCAGACCCTGCTGGAGGAGACTCTTTTCAGGCCTGGAGATCTGCACTGGGTGCTGCATCAACTAGCAGTTAAGAGATCTGCACTATACCAAACAGTGTTGCCCAGCTCCCAAGATGATCTGCGACCTCTGGATCGCTGCATTGGGATGCCTGACTGGGAAGGTAAACAACCTCTGACTTGGCCACCTGACCACTGTTCCTCAAGTTGACAACATGTTGTTTTCCTTCCTGTTCCTGTGTAGGTTAGGAGTGAATTCTAATAGAGTTAATTAAGTGTGTGATAGATGTACTTACTTTTGTTAAAGTTAAGCATTAATAAAAAATAGTGTAAGAAAGCTAGAGGTAGGAAAAAGATTTAAGAAAATTGTAATTTGACATTTAGGGAGCTGATTCCAGACAGTATGTTTACAGGTGACTTCCTTCTCCTGTTCATGTACTGATTTCCCGAATGCTTTGTTCCTGTTTTTCTTCCCCTATAAGATAATATGTAACCATTTTTGAGGCCATGTTGGCCCTCTGAAAAAGTATAAATACAACCTGCTCAATAAACAGGTTCCTGCTCTGTATTGACTGAGAGGTCCTCCTGAGCCCATTTTACTGTCTTCTTCTGTTTTCTTAATCTGTGCTCCTCAACTTCATGACCCCGATGTTTTGTCTGGCTGGTTCTGGTAATCAGGGTATATAAGTTTCTAAATAACCTTCTTTATTCTGTTAGCTAATATCTTATTAAGGATTTTTGCATCAATATTCATTAAAGAACTTTGTCTGTAGTTCTCCTTTATGGGTGGTTCTTTTTCTGCTTTTGGAATCAAGGTAATGGTTGCTTCCAGGAATGAATTTGGGAACTCTGCTTACTTTTCCATTTTATTAAAGAGTTTGAGAAGTATTGGCATTAACTTTGCTTTAAAAATTTTGTAGATTTCAGGGTCAGAGATTTAGCTCAGTGGTTCAGGCACCTGCCTCGCAAGTGCAAGGTCCTGAGTTCAATCCCCGGTAACCACATACAATGCTGGGCATGGGGACTCATGCCCACCAGCAATCACTACCACATACCACAATGCCGGGTGTGGTGGCTCTCGCCTGTAACCCCAGCACTCGGGTGGCAGAGACAGGAGGATTTCTGGGTTCAAGTTTGCCAGGCTACATAGTGAGCTCAGGGTCAGCCTGAACTACAAAGTGAGACCCTGTCTCAAAAAGAAAAAAAGAAGTTCTGTAGATTTCAGAAGCAAAACCATCAGGGCCAGGCTTTTCTTTAATGGCAGGTTTCTTATTACACATTGAATTTCACAGATTGATATTGGGGTGTTTAACATTTCTATATGTTCTGCATTCAACTTTGGAAGTTCATATATATATATATATGAATCTATCCATGTTTTCTACGTTTTCCATTTCATTGAAGCACAAATTTTCAAAACATGTGTTTTTCTTATCCTCTAGATTTCCATTGGATCAGTGGTAATTTCCCCCTTTTCATTCCAATATCATGGATTTGAGCCTTTTTCTTCCTTTGTTTGATATGGTTGGCTAAGGCTTTGTGAATTTTGTTTCTCCTTTCAAAGAACCAAGTCTTAGATTCATTGATTTTCTTTGGTATTATTCTCTTGGTCTCCATTGCATTAATTTATGCTCCAATCTTTATAATTTCTTCCCTAGAGTGAGCTTTGAGTTTGTCTTGCTCTTCTTTTTCTATTAGCTTGAGGTTCACCATTATGTCATATTTTGAATTTGCAGCTTTCCTGATGTAGGCATTGACTACTACATATTTCCCTTTTAAAACTGCTTTCATTGTGTCCCATAGAGTCCTGTATGTTGCTCTGGAGTTATCATTTAATTGTAAGAATTGTTTAATTTCTTCTGCAACCTATTGGTTGGTCAGTAGTGTGCTGTTTGATTTCCAAATATTTGTGATGATCTTGGAAATTCTTTTGCTATTCAGCTCCAATTTCATGGTGGTATTGTCCAACAGTATAAAGGGGTATAACTTCCATGCCTTTGCACTTACTTAAACCTGTTCTAGCATGTGGTCTATTTTAGAGAGTGACCCATGGGCAGCTGATAAGAATGTAAATTCTGACTTTGTGGGGTAAAATACTTTGTAGATATCTATTAAGTCAATTTCTTCAAGCATTTGGTTTAGCTCAAGTATTTCCTTGCTGAGTTTTTGTCCAGTCAATCTGTATTTGTGAAAGCAGAGTATTGAAGTCCCCTACTGCTATTGTATTTGTGTTTATCTGGCTTTTCATGTCCATTAATTTTTGTTTTATACAGATGAATCCATTAGAATTTAGTGTGTAAATATTTAAGATTGTTATTTCTTTCTCTTGGGTTGTTCCCTGTACAAGAATGTAGTGGCCTTATTTGTCTCTCTTAATCAGTTTTGGCTTGAAATCTACTTTATCTGCAAATAAGATGGACATTCTTGTTTCTTTACAGTTTCCTGTTGCATGGAGTTTGTTTTCTAATCTTTTACTTTCAGTGCATGGCTTTCTTTCTGAATTAGGTGTGTTTCATGTAGGCAGCAGACTGTAGAAACTTTTTTTTTTATCCATTCTGCCAGTCTGTATCTTTTAATAGGCCCAAAGAATCCATTGACTTTAATAGTTATGTCTGATATGGACAGACTTAGAGCTACCATGTTTTCCTGATTTTGGTTCTTTTCTTCTTTGCTTTTTCCCTTTCCCCATCAGTTTATTATACGGCCCAATTAGTTGATTCTGTTGGGCCTCATCAGTTTGTACCTTTCATTATTTTTCTCCAGGATATTTTTGAGAATGTTTTGGAGTACAGGTTTTGTATTTGTGAACTTTTTCAAGTGTTCTTTGTCGTGGAAGTATTTTATTTTCCTTTCAGTTTTGAAGGATAGTTTTGCAGTATACATCAATCTAGGTTGGTGGTTGTTTTCCTTCAAGACTTAAAACACTTCACTCCAGGTTTGCCTTGCCTTGAGTGTTTAAAATGAAAAGTCTACTGTTATCCTGATAGAATTCCCTTTGTATGTGATTATTTTCTCCAGTTGATTGCAACATTTGGTTCTTTTCTTTTTTGTATATTGGAAACTTTGTAATTATATGCCAATGTATATATATTTTTTTAAATCATGAACATTTGGAGTCCTATATGCTTCTTATAACTGTGTGCAGTTCTTTTCCTTTTCCTGTGAACTTTTCTCCATTATCTCTGTGAACAGGGTTTTTAAATGTCTTTTGCATTATCTCTTTCTTCCTCTGTGACTCCAGTCAAATTTAAATTGTTCTTTTTTGAATCATCTAGGAGCTGTTAGATTAATTTTTCATGGTCCTTTTCCATTTTCCATAAGTTATGCTTTTTCTGTTCACTGGCTGCCATCCTGTCCTCTAGGTCTAAAATTCTGCCCTCTACCTTATTCATTGCACCTCGCAAAGTTCAGCTCTCCTTCTTTATTCCCTGGGCTTTTATTTATAGCTGTTGAAAAGGTTCTATTGCTTTATCTATGTCAGATTGTATCATGTCCCTGATCTCTTCCTTGGCTCTATGTATTATGTCATTTCCCTAAGATAGTAACTGTGTCTTCAGCTCAGAAATCAGTTCTAATTTCCATTTTACTAGATCTGCTCTTGTTACCATGTCAGAGAGTCCTGTTGATTCAGCTTCCATATGCTCCATTTCTTTTCCCTGAATTTCCCTGGGGTGGGGCTTTTTTCATCTGAGAATATGAGTTTTTCCTCATTCCTGAACCTTTTGCCTCACTGGGTGATTTTGGTTTTACAGCTGGGCTCCTTTGATCCTATGTCTAACCGAAGTCCTAATATTATATACAGTATTCAGGCATCACACTTTGGAACTAAAAAGGTTACCAGGGAGTTGGATGATAGAGAGATAGGAGAGAGAAAAATAGAAATAGAATTAGAGGATATATAAAGATCCAAAAACCCTGGGGCTGATAGAGTCTAGAGTCAACAGAGAGAGATTAGACAAATACAAGACAGAATAGAGTAATAGCAGTAAGGCCACTAACATCTATATTCACCCTTTTGTAAAAGTACAGAGGAGCGAGAAGTGAAGGCTTTATGCAATAACTTAGGTCGAAGATACTGATTGGAGAAATAAAAGTGAGAAAACTATGGAAGAATAGCAGCAATGGGCATTCAAGGCACTACTTTCCCTCTTTTGAAAAATAAGGGTGATTGAGAGAGGAAAAGAAATTCCAAGCTTGGGCAGAGAGCAATATGATAGTAGAAGAGTGCAGAATAGAAGAGGAGGAAGGAAAAAAACAGCTACAACTACAGCAAAAACAAATCAAATCATCACAAAGGATCAAAAACCTAAACAACATCCAAAAAATCAGAATAGAATAAAATAAAATCTCCTAACAACAAGCTGTCCACCCTGTGAACCCATTGATTTCTGAACTCTGCTGGGAATTACAGGTCAAAAGTTAAT
This sequence comes from Thryonomys swinderianus, assembly GCA_004025085.1. Taxonomy (NCBI): domain Eukaryota; kingdom Metazoa; phylum Chordata; class Mammalia; order Rodentia; family Thryonomyidae; genus Thryonomys; species Thryonomys swinderianus. Next base: position 19,980 of record PVIC010015311.1, read on the forward strand.
GGTGCCCTTCTCCCAAAGTGGGCCTAGCATCCTTCTGATGATAGAGGTAGGCCCAGAAACTCACTGATGGTGAAATTCACAGGGATTGCTCAGCTGAGAGGGTGCCCATCCCTTCAGAATGGTGGTGAGGGGCTGCAATGTAGCTGAATGCTGTAGCAAACCCAGACAAGAAGCTGTGAATGCAGTAATGGTGTATATAGATCCCAATCCCACTTCTACCACTCTTGGCAGCTCAAAGATGCCATCTGGGCTACAGAAAATCTTTCCCTCAGAGTGGTGGATGGGGCTTCCCTGCTTGACTGTTCCTATCCTCTTTCTTCTCTCTGGAGCCAAGATTATAAGTGTTTAAATAAGCACCCCCTGAGGTCCCATGGGGCCCTGCTCCACACTATCATGAGCTACTTCTCAGATGTGGGCTCTGTTCTGTCATTCTCTCACTGACGTGATCTCTGTGAATTGGCTGCCCCCCAACCTGCTGAGAGTCCCGGCTCAGAGAGAGGGAACTCTCTCACTCACCCCCTCAATCCTTCTTCAATTTTCTTTTGTTCTCTTTCATACTTGCCCAAGATCATTTTATTGTTTGTTTGTTTGTTCTTTCATCTCTAGAGGGAAGATTTCCCTGCTCTTCTACCAAGCTGCCGTATTTCAGCTTGGAAACAACAAACTATAGAGAGAGAGAGCCTAGGTTTGTTACCTCTCTGCCATCTTCCTAGAATCCAAAGTGCCATCTTGAGAAAGAGCTTATTACTTGAGACTGAGCTATTCTGGGCATCAGAACACACAGAACACATATGTTTTATAATCGCTGGGGATTTCTCTACCATTGTCATCTGCCAGGAGAATGCTACAGCAAACTCAAGTGAGGAGGTAAAGCATTAGGTACAGACACTCTGAGATATACAAGTAGCAAGGAACTGAGACTATGGAGGGAATACTGTTAGTTGGTACAGTCTTCTGCAATGAGAGATGTGGCCAGCATGAATATTTTTCAGAAGAACCTGTATCTAAAAGTATCAGGATTGAATCCAGCAAAGATGCCTGTTTTCCTTCACTGTGTCCCTCTGGCACAGAACTTAGTTGTCATTTGCTTTCATGACTTCAAATGTGTTTGGGGATACTGCTCCACTTGGGCATTTGATAAATCCTGGGGTTTATGAACTGGAGTCTCTGAAGCAACTCTGGGCACCTTATCAGCCTACATACCAAAAAGATAGTTGTGGACATCAGTGCATTCTGGTACATAGGAGACACTAAAACCTTCTGGAGCAAAGACTGCTTCCAAATTCACAAATATTAACTAGCTGCATTAGTGGGGAAAGGTAGTGATTGGCTGAATATATAGCAATACCCCACCTGGGTAAGCCCAGCGGAGGCTGCACATTGACTTCCACTGCCTGGAAGCAGCCCACCCACCACCAAACCAAGGCCAGCAGACTCAGGGACCTCCATCAACCCCAGATGGGTCTAAATAAACCCCACAGAGGGTGAGCAGTGACTTCCACTGCCTGCAAACAGCAGGCCCACAACTGAACCCAGGCCGCATGCTCCCTGGGAGCTCCACTCCCACCTGAGTGACTCTGGGTAACCCAGCAGAGGATGCACAGTGACTTCTGCTGCCAGAAAGCAGCCCGCCCACCACCAGCCCAGCCAGCTGACTCAGGGACCTCCATCCACCCCAGGCAGGTCTGGGTAATGCCCACAGCGGCTGCGCAGTGAATTCCATTGCCTGCAAGCACCCGGCCTGCCCCTGGACCAAAGCTAGATGCGCACTGGGAGTTCCACTACCCTTGGGTGAGTCTGGGTAAGTGCCACAGAGGTTGCACAGTGATTTATGCTGCCTCTAAGCAGCCTGCCTGCCACCAGATCTAGGCCAGCTACCCTGTGAGACATCCATACACCCCAGGCAATTCTAGCCTACCCACCATTGGACTCAGGCCAGAACCCTCATGAGAGCTCCATTCCTGTTTGCACAAGTCTGGGTAAATGCCACTTAGGTTGTTCAGTGATTTACACTGTTCACCAGCATAACAGATATGAGAAAAAATTCAAGAACCAAGGCACAAAGATCACCACCTCACAGGAATTCACGGAAAAGGGAAATGGAGCACAATGAAGCTCAATCTCCAAGATTCTCAGAACTGGTAACGAAAGCAGATCTCCTAATAGGGAAATCAGAACTGATCTCTGAGATGAAAACAGAGACGCTGTCCACAGTGAAGGAATCCATTAAAGATGAGATCAGGAATATCATAGAAGCTCAGATAACAAAAGCAACTGAACATTATACAGAGCTTCAAGCAGAGGTCCAGGTAATCAAAAATGAGAATGAAAGTTTACAAAGTAGGACGAATGAAGCAGAAAACTGAATTTCAGACCTAGAAGACAAGCTCACAGCCAATGAACAGTAAAGGGATAACTTATGGAAAAAGGCAAGGGACCATGAGAAATCAATCCAACAGCTCCTAGATAACTCAAAGAAGAATAACATAAGGCTGATTGGGCTCAGTGAAGAAGCAGGAGGCAGTGCAAAAGACATTACAGATATAATGGTAGAAAACTTCACAGGAAAAGAAAAAGGAAAAGAATTTGACACACAGATAAACGAAGCATATAGAACTCCAAAAGGCCATGATATTACAAAATCTACACCCAGGTATATAATTATCAAGGTTCCAGATATCCAACAAAAGAACAAAATATTGAAAGCAGCTAGGGAAAGGAAAAAAAAAAAACATACAAAGGGAAGCCCATCAGGGTCACAGCAGACTTTAAAATGCAAATGCTCAGTGCAAGGAGAGCCTGGAGGGAAGTGTTTTAAGCATTGCTGGAAAACAACTTCCAACCTAGATGGATGTATCCTACCAAACTATCTTTCAAAATCAATTGAGAAATGAAATACTTTTATGGCAAAGAACACCTGAAGATCTTATCAATTATGAAACCTACAAACATTCTAAAGAATATCTTGGAGAAAAACAATGCAGGTCACAAGCTTATGAGACCTAGCAGAGTGAATTCAGTGAGCAAGACACAAAACTGAGTGGAAAGCGGAAAAGCAAAGAAAAAATGAGCCAAGAATAGGATAACACCATGATAGGTATAAATGAGGCCATATCACTCATAACTATAAATGTTAATGGCCTCAATGGGCCAATTAAAAGACACCAACTGGCAGAATGGATTAAGAAACAAGATCCTACAATATGCTGCATACAAGAAACGTACCTAATTCAGAAAGAAAGCCACAGACTGAAAGTAAAAGAATGGAATACAATTCTTCTCACAACAAGAAACTGCAAAAAAAAAAGAAAAAAAACAGGAATGGCTGTCCTATTTGCAAATAAAATAGATTTCAAGCCAAAATTGAATAAGAGAGACAAAGAAGTACACTATATCCTTGTACATGGAACAATCTAAGAGAGAGAGATGACACTTATAAATATTTATGCACCAAATTCCAATGCACCCAACTATATAAAACAAATATTAACAGATATGAAAACTCTGCTAAGCACTAATACAATAGTAGTTGGTGACTTCAGTACCCAGCCACCACAACTAGACAGATCAACTGCACAAAAAGTCAATAATGAAATATTTGAACTGAATGACACCTTTGAATAGATGGTCTTAATAGATGCTTACAAAGTATTTCATTTGACAAAATCAAAATATACATTCTTCTCAGCTGCCATGGGTCATTCTCCAAAATAGACCACATATTATTTCACAGAACATGTTTAGGTAAGTGCAAAAGAATTGAAGTTATCCCCTATATACTGTCAGACCATAATGCTTTGAAATTGGAGTTCAATAGCAAAAGAAATCCTAAGATGGTCACATACATAGAAATTGAATAATACTTGGATCACAGAAGAAATCAGGAAAGAAATTGAACAGTTTTACAATAAAATGAAAATTCCAGTACAACTTACAGGAATTTATGGGATACAATGAAAGCAGTTCTATGAGGGAAATTCATAGCAGTAAATGCCTACACCAGGAAAATAGAGCAAGCTCAAATAAACCACCTAATGCTAAACTTCAAGCAACTAGAAAAAAAAGGAACAAAACAACCCAAAGCTCCTGCTAGGGAGAAAATTATAAGGATCAGGGCAGAAATTAATTCAATTGAGACTAAGAAAACTATAAAAAAATTGATGAATCCAAGAGTTGGTTCTTCAAAAAGATTAAGAAAGTTGACAGATTCCTAGTCAACCTTATCAAACAAAGGAAGGAAAAGGCTCAAATCCATACTATTAGGAATGAAGAAGGGGAAATCACCACTGATCCAATGGAAGACCAAAGGTTAATAAACACGTACTTTGAAAATTTGTATTCCAGTAAGATGGAAAATGTAGAAGAAATAGAAAGATTCTTGAACACATATGCATTTGCAAAGCTGAATAAAGAGGATATAAAAATGTTAAATACCCCAATATCAATTTGTGAAGTTGAACATGTGCTAAAAATTCTACTGACAGCCAGGCATGATTGCTCATGCCTGTAATCCCAGCACTCGGGAGGCAGAGACAGGAGGATTGCTGAGTTCCAGGCTTGCCTGGGCTACATAGTGAGCTGAGGGCCAGCCTGAACTACAAAGCGAGGCCTGTCTCAAAAAAAAAATCTACTGACAAAGAAAAGTGCTGGTCCTGATGGTTTTATGAACAAATTCTCCAAATTATTAAAGAAGAGTTAATAACACTACTTCTCAAATTCTTTAACAAAATTGAAAGGGAAGAAGTACTCTCAAATTCATTCCTAGAAGCAACCATTTCCTTGATTCCAAAAGGGGAATAAGATCCAACTCAAAAAGACAACTACAGGCCAATGTCCCTAATGAACAATGATGGAAAAATTCTCAACAAGATACCAGCAAACAGAATACAAAGAATTATCATGAAAATCAAACACCATGACCAAGTTGGATTCATCCCAGGGATGCAAGGATGGTTCAACATAAGTAAATCAATAAAGATTATCCACTGTATCAACAGACTCAAAGACTAAAACCATATGGTCATCTCAATAGATGCAGAAAAAGCATTTGACAAAATCCAACACTCATTTATGATCAAAACCCTACAGATACTTGGAGTAGATGGACTGTATCTCAACTCAATAGAAGCTATTTATAAGAAACCCACAGCCAGCATCATCCTATATGGTCAAAAACTGAAATCTTTCACACTAAGATTAGGAATAAGACAAGGATGTCCACTGTCACCACACCTGTTCAATATAGTGCTAGAAATATTAGTCATTGCAATTAGACAATCAAAAGAAATAAAAGGAATAAAGGTAGGAAAAGAAGCAGAACTGTCATTATTTGTTGATGACATGATATTTTATCTAGAAGACCCTAAGAACTCCACCAAACAACTGCTAGACTTAATCACAAAATTTAGTAGTGTAGCTGGATACAAGTTCAGTGCTCAAAATTCAATCGCGTTTTTATGGACAAATAATAGATTGATAGAGAAAGAAATTGGGGACTCGGTCCCCTTTATAATGGCATCCAGAAAAATGAAATATCTAGGAGTCAGTCTGACAAAGGAAGTAAAGAATCTCTACTCTGAAAACTACAACACTCTGAAAAAGGAGATTGAAGAGGATATGAGAAAATGGAAAGACATCCCTTGTTTCTGGATAGGAAGAACCAGCATTGTTAAAATGGTTTTACTCCCACAACTTCTATATAGATTCAATGCAATCCCAATTGAAATCCCAACAGCATATTTCACAGATCTAGAGAAAAGCATCCAATAATTCATCTGGAACCACAAGAGACCTAGAATAGCAAAAGCAGTTCTAGGAAATAAGGACATGGCAGACTGTATCACTTTGTCCAACTTGAAACTTCACTACAAATCCCATGTGATAAAAACGGCATGATACTGGAAAAGAAACAGACCTGAGGATCAGTGGAATAGACTAGAAGATCCAGAAAAAAATCCCAGACACACTAAGACACCTCATCTTTGACAAAGGTGCCAAACATCCTCAATGAAGGAAAGATAGCCTTTTTAACAAACGGTGCTGGAAAAACTGGGTTTCAACCTGTCAAAGACTGAACCTAAATCCTTGTCTTTCACCATGTACTAAACTAAAATCAAAGTGGATGACAGATTTAAATAGTAAAACCAAAACTAAACCTGCTGCAAAACAGGTTAGGTAAAACTCTTGGAGATAATGGCTTAGGGAACGACTTCATGAGCAAAACCTCTATAGAATGAGAACTATCACAAGAAATTAACAAATGGTATCTCTGTCTATAAAACCTTCGGCATAGCAAAAGTAACCATCAGCAGAGGAAAAAGGCAACCAACAATATGGGAAAAAGTCTTTACCAGTAAGTCCTCAGACAAAGGGCTACTATCTAGAATATATAAAGAGATTTAAAAATTCAGTTTCCCCAAATTTAAAGACACAGCTCAAAAATGGGCATCTGAAGTGAACAAACACTTTCCACAGGAAGAAGTAAAAGCACCTATGAAGTATATAAAGAAATGCTCAGCATCACTGGCCATTGGAGAGATGCAGACAAAAACAACTCTGAGATTTCATCTCACTCCACAAAGAATGGCTGCCACCTCGAAATTAACCAGCAACAAATGGTAACGAGGTTGTGGAGGAAAAGGAATCCTCCACTGTTCGTGGGAATGTAGACTTCTACAACCATTATGGAAATCAGTGTGAAGATTTCTCTAAAGACTAGGATTAGAAGTCCCATTTGACCCTGCTAATCCCCTACTGCGGATATACACCAAAAAATTACAAAATTCCTATCACAGAGACATACGTATACCTATGTTCATAGCAGCTCAGTTTATGATAGATACATCTTGGAAACAACCCAAATGCCCATCAACTCTAGACTGGATAAAGAAGGTGTGTTTTTATAAAATGGAGTATTACTCTACCACGAAGAATGATGAGATTGAATCATTTATACTCAAATGGACGTACCTTCAGGATATACTCATATGTGAAATAAATAGGTCACAGATGTACAAATACCATATATTTTCTCTGATATAGGAAACTGAAGTTATAAATTGTTCTACAATGTATGATGATATTGTGATATAGTAAATATTCAAGGGGTAATGGGGCTTAGGGACAAATAATGAAAGAAAACAATTGATGTTAAAAAAGGAAACTGCTTGTGTATATAGTAGTAGGGGAAGTGGAAAAAATGAGAAGTTGTGTCATATACTGATACAAATTCTCAATGTGGAGTGTAATTGTGAGGTGTATATATAATGTACCAGTAAATTTAAAAAAGAAATGTACTATCAAGATATGCATATAGCAACACCCTGACAAGAAAAAATGAATAGAAAATACCATAGGTCCCAGATGCAATTTGCTATATCTCATCTATACCAGGAGAATGCTTGTATTCCACTTTCTGTATAGAAAAATTTTTGGTTCAAACACCTTAGTGTGAAAAAATTGGGAAGTTCCTGGGTTTTTTTCTTCTTCTTTTTTCTTAACATGTTTTCATTCTTTTTCTTTTTTAATTGATTTTATTGGTACTTTTTCTTTATTTTAGCCCAGGGTCTCCCTTTGTAGTTCAGCAATTGTTCTGTCTCTGCCTCCCAAGTGCTAGGAGCCACCACGCCCGGCTGTTGGTACATTTTATACATACAATATGATCACATTTAACATTTAAAATTTGTGCCTATACATGACACATCTTGATTCTCATATTCTCCTTTCCCTTGCCCTTCCTACAGCCATGCCTTCTATATAAATAAGCTTTTATTTTCCTTTTTTCTTTTTGCTATCAAGTATTTTGTGTGTCAGCTTTACTTTTGCCTACCCACCTTTTATCTTTTTCCTTTTGCTCTTCCTATTTCACATTACCTATCACACATTTTGGCATTCATTTACACCTTTGGTTTTTCATATTAGAGAAAAAACATGATACACATCTGTGTCTTTTTCTTTTATTTCTGTTTTTAATCTTTCTTTCTTTTCTGCTGATTTTTGTTTTTTGATATTTTTAAATTTTCTTATTCTTTCATTGGATTTTTAAAATATTTTCCTCTATTCACTTTACAATTTCACCTTCTTTTATTCTATTTACCCTACATTCACTACTTTCTTTAACTTCAGCATTTTATAACTTCATTATAATTTATTATTACATTTAATCTTTACTAATTTTATTTTCTGTTTACTGTATCTGATTATTAATTTTAAGCCAATACAATGTGTAAAACACCTGGTAGATTAATAACTCACTGAGTAGGGCTGTAAATGACTGACAGGCAGGTTGCTAACAGAAGGTAGCCCTAATAGGTCTGGCCTGTACAGAACAAAGTCAGTATGATATTCTCACCAAAGATTGCACTTCTCCTTTCCATAATGCCCCACTTCTTGAAACAATCCATATATGTCAGCGTTCTGTCACACCAACTCAAAAATTACTTGTGCTCTCTCCCTCTCCCAACCACTAGTTCTTGCCCTAGGACTGTATGCAACTATGTGCATTTTTGTCCTCAGTACCACAAATACCCCCTTCAAAAAATCTACTGCTGAATACCTGGGGCTCGGGATTCTATTTTTTGTCATAATGATGCAGGAAAGCATGGTGTTGAGACTAGAATTACCCCCTTCCCTGGGTCCATTTGACCTCCCAGCCTCCCTTCCCTAACTTGCAAAGTGAGTGTTTTCTGGAACTTTCCCTCCTTACCATTTCTGACTTCCCTTCCGGACACCTGCTGGTCCAAAGCAAATGTCTCCTGAATCTCCTCTTATGTCTAAGAGTCTTCTGACTAGTCTACTTGCCACAAAGTCCTGAACTGGGCTGGATAGACCCTACCTCTCTATGTCCATGGGCATGTGCACCCTGGGCATGGGTCACGTTCAGGTGTGGGGATACGCTCCATCTGCTTCCTGCCCTCACGGGATCTTCTTGAGCCTGATGCACATAACGAGGATGTGCCTTGTGTTTGTCATTCTTCTCGAGAGATGCAAGCTACACTACTCCCTCCCTTGTCCATGGGAAATTCTCAACCCAAACCCAAGATTCAATGGTTGGGATGCCTACTTGCTAATCTAAAACCTCTAGGTCTTCACCCAGGCCCCAAGTCAAAAGACTTCATTTTATTTTGTAATCAGCCCTGATTATAATATCGCTTAGAAAATGAGTCTAAATGGCCTGAAAATGGCACTTTCGATTTTCACATCCTTCTTGATGTTGATAACTTTTGTCACTGCACCAGCAAGTTTGGGGAGATTCTATATATTCAAGTTTTCCTTATCTCCATTCTCATCCTTCACTTTGTAACAGTTGTACAACCTCCCAACTTATGCAGCTAGTAAATGCACACACACACACACACACACACACACACACACACACACCTCTTCCTGACTAGGGCCCTACTTTTTATCCCTCTGATCATGCCCCCATACCAATGCCAATAAATCCTTTCCCATGGAACCCCACCCACCTCCATACAACCTGACTCTGACACTCTCGGCTTCCACTTCTGTTCCTTCAATCCACTCTGGCCCATCCTCCCGATCTTCACTCCCCTCTGTCATCACTACCCCCTTCTCTCCCCAAAATGAGCTTGTTCCACTCTCTCTTATTCTGATGTCCCTTCTGTTTATCCCAAATTACTGTCCTCTAGTCAGCTCCTTTACTTCCTTTCTGTGAGGGAACTGTATTTGAGCACCTCTATATAGTTCACATCCCCTATCCTTTCTCTGACTTTTCTCTTCTTTAAAAACGTCTAGGCTCCTTTTCCTTTGACCCTCACACACATATATAAAACAATTCAAACAAAATATGAGATTTCAAATCAGACCACAAACATCAAGTGGTTATTTCACTATCTCAGTGAGATGGTCCACTCAGCAGGAAAAACAAACAAATGAGGGCAATTCGAGGGTACAGGTAAATGATTAAGGCCAGAAACACTGCAATATCAGATTTAGAAAAAGGAAATTTACTCCCAAAGATACAGCACATATTTTAGCTAATTAAAAAAATCCATGTTTACTTTCTAATTCAAAATTATATGCAAATTCTTAAAGTATAACTTCAGAGTTAACTATTTTTTGTACTTAGTTGATTAAAAATATCAAGGTTAAAGTTCCATTGGCAGCTGGTCAATTTTATTTTATTTTTCTTTTTTTGAGACAGGGTCTTGCTTTGTAGTTCAGGCTGCCCCTGAGCTCACTATGTAGCCCAGGCAAGCCACAAACTCAGAAATCCTCCTGTCTCTGCCTCCCGAGTGCAGGGATTACAGGCATGAGCCACCACGCCCGGCACTGAGGTATGTGGTATTGATTGCTGTGGTATGTGGTATTGATTGTGGTATTGATTGGGGGTGGGCATGAGTCACCATGCCCAGCATTATATGCGGTTACCAGGGATCAAACTCAGGACCTTTTGCTTGCGCTGCAGGCACTGGAACCACTAAGCTAAATCTCTGGCCCCAACTGGTCAAATTTTAAAATGTAACAATCCAAGAGCAGGACAACAGCAAACAAAGGAACAGTATAAAACCTAAAGAGCTACTGCAAAATTTGTTATTGGTTTTTACAGTAAGTGAAATGAAAAAAAATATTGACAAGGCTATAAGTAAATAAGATGTACTTTTGATATAATAAAGATTTGTCTTATTAAATTATATAAATATATACACATATATAACTAAAAGGCCTATGAACATTGAGAAGGTGTACAGAAGTGATGTATCAAGGAAGTCTGAACGTTTGCTTGTTGATTTCAAGTTTGTTATTAAAGGTTGACATTTGGCTGGAGACTTAGCTCAGAGGTTCCAACACCTGCCTAGCAAGTACAAGGTCCCTGGTTCCATCCCCAGTAACCGCATACAATACTGGGTGTGGTGAATCACACACACCAGCAATCAATACCACATACCACAATGCTGGGTGTGGTGGCTCACACCTATAATCCCAGCACTCAGGACACAGGCACAGTAGAATTGCTGAGTTTAAGGCTTGTATGGCATCCATAGTGAGCTCAGGGCCTACCTGAACTACAAAGCCAGACCCTGTCCAAAAAAAAAAAAAAAAGAAAAGGTTGAGATTTATAGGCGTTAAGAATTTCCATTCTTGGGCTGGAGGGTTAGCTCAGTGGTTCCAGCGACTGCCTCACAAGTGCAAGGTCCTGAGTTCAATCCCCAGAAACCACATACAATGCCGGGCATGAAAACTCACGCCCACCAACAATCAATACCACAACCCACAGTGCCGGGCGCAGTGGTTCACTCCTGTCATCCCAGCACTCGGGAGGCAGAGACAGGAGGATTGTTGAGTTCAAGGCTTGCCTAGGCTACATAGTGAGCGTAGGGCCAGCCTGAACTACAAAGCGAGATCCTGTCTCAAAAAAAAAGAATTTCCATTCTTTCTGATTCTAATTCTGCAAGATATCTCTGATAACTGACTTACAAAAAGTTTTGACTAGTCTTATTTACCTAATAATCAACCAAAAACTTATAAAAAGATAATTCAATTAGGCTACATATATTTGACTACACTCTTTTACTGTCTTATTTACTCATCTGTCCAACAATACAGCTGTTTTTTTGGATTTTAACATTATCTTTTTCTTTTCCCTTTTACTTTTTAATTTTTGCCCTAAAAGACCTTCATGTATAATCAAATCAGCTAACAGATAGATGTTATTAAAGCTGAGGGTATTCCCTTTTTTCACTCAGGTTAGAAGCTGATCAAAATGATGTCAAAATTTATTTTATAAAACAGCCAAAGAAATTTTGCAGGCTATGTTTACATTGGTCACTTTCAAAGATTGATTTCTGTGGGGTAAACAAAAGGTATTACAAAAAGATGCTTTTGGTACCAAACTATATTAAAGGATATAAGGTTTTCTATGATCATATTTATTATAGCTACTTTTCTGACGTAAAAAAATATGCTTTTTAATTACATGAGTATTTTCAACTTATTTTTAATTGAATTATTTATTGGTACATTTTTTATATGGCTCACAATCACACACAACATTGAGGAATTTGTACCAGTATGTGACAGGTCACTTCTCATTTTTACCCACATCCCTACCCACCCAAACCCTCCCTATACACATGTTCTTTTATTTTCTTTCCAAACCATATTTATTCTTTCCCCTCATTATTTTTCCACCCCACATTCCCTTTGGACATTTCTTATTTTATGAAAACTATCATACATTCTAGAACTCATTTACTTCTACGTGTTCTCATACCAAAGAAAAGATCCAGTATTTGCATATCTGTGATCTATTTATTTCACTTATTATGTGTCCTCCAGGTGTATTCAATGAACACAAATGAATGAAACTTGCCATCATTTATGGCAGAGTAATACTCCATTTTATTAAAAAAAAAAAACACATCTTCTTTATCCAGTCTCCAGTTGATGGGCATTTGGGTTGTTTCCAAGATTGGACTATCACGAACTGAGCTGCTATGAACAAGGGTGTAAATATGTCTTGCCAGTGTTATTTTTAAAATTCCTTTGAGTGTATTCCTAGCAGAAGAATAGCAGGGTCTCATGGGATATAGTCCTAGTTTTCTGAGGAATCTCCACACAGATCTCCATAGTGGTTGCACAAGTCTGTAATCCCACCAATATTGGAGAAGGCTTCCTTTCTCCCCACAGATTTGCCAGCACTTATTGTTGGTTGATTTTGCAATAGCAGACATTCTTTGTGGAGTGAGATGAAATCTCAGTGTTGTTTTCATCTGCATCTCTTGAATGACCAGTGATGTTGAACATTTCTTCATATACTTTTTCGCTGCTTTGACTTCTGCCTCTGTGAACTGTCTGTTCATTTCAGATGCCCATTTTTGAATTGGGTCTTTAAACTTGGGAGATTGTTTAAGATCTTTATACATTCTAAACAGTAGATGTCTGCCTGACAAACAGCTAGTAAAGATGTTTTCAAATGTTGTTGGTCATCTTTTAGCAGTGAAAGTATTTCTTTTGCTGTGCAGAAGCTTTTTAGGAGGATGAGATCCCATTTGCTGATTCTTTCTGCTAGTTCTTGTGGTATAGAGGTCTTATTCATAAAGTCTCTGCCTAAGCCAATGTCTCCAAGAGTTTTACCTAACCTCTTTTCCAGAAGGCTTATTGTTTCTATTTTAATGTTTAAATCTCCAAACCATTGTGGTTTTAGTTTTGTACATGATGAAAGAGATAGGTCTAGATTTAGTTTTTGGTAGGTTAAAGCCCATTTTTTTCTTGCACCATTTGTTAAAGAGAATGTCTTTCCTCCATTGAGGATGTTTGACTCCCTTGTCAAAGATAAGGTGATTAGTGCATCTGGGGTTGTTTCTGGATCTTCTAATCTATTCCACTGGTCCTCGGGTCTGTTTCTTTGCCAGTACCATGCAGTTTTTATCACAGTGGCTTTATAGTAGAGTTTTAAGTTGGGTATTATAATACCCCCTGCCATGTCATGGTTGCTTAGAATTGCTTTTGCTATTCTAGGTCTCTTGTGGTTCCAGATGAATTTTTGGACTATTATCTCTAGTTCTGTGAAGTATAGTGTTGGAATTTCAATTGGAATTTTGACAATGTTGGTTCTCCCTACCCAGGAGCAAGGGATATCTTTCCACTTTATGTTATACTTTTCTATCTCATTTTTCAGAGTCCTATAGTTTTCAGAGTAGAGGTCTTTGTAGACAAAAGCTATATATATACATACATACATACATACATATATACATATACATATACATATACATATACATATACATATACATATATATATATATATATATATATATATATATATATATATATATATATATATATTTGAGACAGGGTCTCGCTTTCTAGTTCAGGCTGGCCATGAACTCACTACGTAGCCCAGGCAAGACTTGAACTCAGCAATCCTCCTGTCTCTATCTTCCGAGGGCTGGGATATAATCCTGAGGGCATGGGCCACCACACCTGGCAGTCATGCTTATTTTTTAAGAGAGGGAAAATAGTGCCCTGATTGCCCATTGCTGCTACCCTTCCTTAGTTTTCTCACCTTCGTTTCTCTGGTCAGTATCTGTAACCTGTTATACAGTTGTCTGTTCTCTCTCTTCTCTACTACTACAGGAGGGTGAATACAGATGTTAGTTGCGCTAAGGCTGTCTATACACTCTTGTATTTGTCTCTTCTGTCTCTTTTGTCCTCTAGCATCTATCAGTCCCCCAGGATCTTGGGATCTTCATATATCCTCTAATTCTATTTCTAATATCTTCCTCTCCTGTCTCTCTACCATCCAACTCTCTGGTAACCTTTTTAGTTCCAAAGGACGATGCCTGAATATTGTATATATACTTTGGTGAGGCCTTTGGCTAGACATATGATGATTGCATCCCAAGTATAAAACCAAAATAACCCAGTAAGGAAAAAGACTCAGAAATTAGGAAAAACACGTTACCTCAGATGCAAATATCCCCATTTGGGTAAAAAGGAAATGGAGCATCTGGAAGCTCAATCAACAGGACTCTCTGACATGCTAACAAAAGAAAATCTAGTAAAATGAAAATTAGAACTGATTTCTGAGCTGAAGACACAGATACTATCTCAGGTACATGATATAATTCAAAAAACCAAAGAGGAGATCAGGGACATGACAGAATCTGAGATAGCAAAAGCAGTAGAACCTTTTAAACAGCTACAAATACAGGTCCAGGAAATTAAGAAAAAGAGAAAAAGGTTGTGAGGTAGAATTATTCAGGTAGAAGACAGAATTTCAGACCTAGAGGACAGGATGACAGCCAATGAACAGGAAAGGTATAATTCATGGAAAATGGAAAGGGACCATGAAAAATCAATCCAAGAGCTCCTAGATGATTCAAAAAAGAATAACTTAAGATTTATTGGAGTCACGGGGGAAGCAAGAGATAATGCAAATGACATTTTTAAAACAACTCTTAACAGAGATAATGGCAGAAAACTTCACAGGAAAAGGAAAAGAATTGGGCACAGAGATACATGAAGCACTAGGACATTAAATGGTCCTGATTTTTAAAAATCCATGTCTGGGCATATAATTATAAAGGTATAAGATTTTTTAAAAAGAATTAAATATGGTAACCAGCTAGGAAAAGAAAATAATCACATACAAGGATCAGAGCAGACTTCTCATACCAAACACTCAATACAAGGCAAGCTTGAAATGAGGTGTTTCATGTCTTGAAGGAAAACAAACGCCAACCTAGAATGATGTATCCTGCAAAATTATCCTTCAAAATGAATGGGGATATAAGATGCTTCCATGAAAAAGAACACTTAAAAGGCTTCACAAACACAAAATTTGCACTCCAAAACATTCTAAAGAATACCTTGGAGAAAAAGCAATGAAAGGAACTAACCCATGAGACCCAACAGAGTCAACCCACTGGGCCAAACAAGAA
>PVIC010015312.1:0-35478 GCA_004025085.1 Thryonomys swinderianus
TTTCTTTTTCTTTCTTTCTTTCCTTCAGACATGGTTTCTCTTTGTAGTTCAGGCTGGCCCAAAGCTCACTATGGAGCCCAGGCAAGCCTCGAACTCAGCAATCCTCCTGCCTCTGCCTCATGAGTGCTGGGATTACAGGCATGAACCACCATGCTGGGTTTAACTTATTTTTTGAATAGGTGGTACTTTGTTATCCCAAATTAAAAGATGCAAAAGAAAAATACACTAAGATATGGAGAAACTGCTGGTGGGATTTTAGGCAGGTAAGTAGTACAGTCCCTGTAGAAAACTGTAGGACAATTCTTCAAATAATTAAAAATAGAACCACCATTTAATGCAGCAATTTCATTTCTAGATATATATGTCCAAAAGAATGGAAAGTAGGGATTCATATGCCTGAACTATTGTTCATAATAGTGTTGTTTGCAATAGCCAAAGGGTTAAGACAACTCTAGCGTCCACCAACAGATGAAGAAATAAAATGTGGTATATATATAATGGAATATTATTAAGCCATGGAAATGAATGACATTCTGACACATTCTACAACATATACGCACCTTGAAGACTATATGTTATGTAAAGTGAGCTACTCATAAAAAGAACAGATACTACAGGGCCAGAGATTTAGCTCAGTGGTTCTAGCACCTGCCTAGCAAGCACAAAATCCCTGGTTTGATCCTCTGTAACCACACACAATATGGGGCGTAGTGATTCACACCCACCAGCAATCAGTACCACACGCCACAGTGCCGGGCATGGTGGCTCACGCCTATAATCCCAGCCCTCGGGAGGCAGAGGCAGGAGGATTGCTAAATTTGAGGCTTGCCTGAGCTCCATAGTGAGCTCAGGGCCAGCCTGACCTACAAAGCAAGACCCTGTCTCAGAAACAACAACAACAAAAACCTAAATACTACAATTCCAATTATATACAGTATTTAGAGTAGTCAAATGCATAGAAACAGAAAGTAGACCAGAAGTCACCAAGGACTGGGGAAAGGACAGAGGGTTATTGAAGGAATGAGTATGAAATATTTGGGGGGGGGTGAGAAAGTTCTGAAAGTATTGGTGATGTTCACATTAATTTGTAGCTTAAGGCCATTTAACTGAATACTATAAAATAGTTAAAAGGATTAAATTTGTGTTATTCGTATCATACCACAATAAATATTTTTTGTCTGAAAAAGCACATGTAATAAAAGGAATCACCCCTCCAAACTTTACTCTTGCCAGCAGCATTCCCTTCCTAAAGATCCTTACCGGGACCAGTTCCAGGATGTCCTTCCACAGATGGTTTGTGTCACATGGGTATCAGTATTAACATTTCTAGAATCAGTCTCCCTAGATTTGTGTGCTTCATAAATGGATGTATGCAAGATACCTCACTTTAAGATGTACTCTGCAAAACCATCCTCATTTTCTTAGGGTCACATAGTAGGATTCTTGCACATTTACTTGTTTTTCCCCCAGTACTGGGGATTCAATGCCTAGATCTTCACACATGCTAGGTAGCTGCTCTACCACTGAACCACTACCTCAACCCTTTGCATTTTTCAAAGTAGAGTCTTCCTAAGTCACACACACTGTCCTTGAACTTGTGATCCTCCTATGTCAGCCTTTTAGTTGGCAGCATTACAAGGGTGACCACCACGCCAAGCACATTTGCACTGTAATAAGGTCTAATGTCTTCACCCCAAAGAATGTATCAGGAATGGTAGAATTACAGAAACCTGTCCAGTGTGTCCAGTATGAGAGGAGAATGAAATAGCACTGCAGTATTTTCAGGTAAAAATATTAAGCCTTCCGTGCCACACCAGGAAGAGGAGCCTTTGCTATTCTGGGAGAATAATAGCCAATAGCCATCTCACTGTCATCCTGAGGCAGCTAGTGTGGTAAGCCCTTTAGGTGTACTAACTTATTTAATCCTCACAACTATTTGATATCTATGTTATTAATAACTGCCCCCATTTTACAGGTCAAGTCTCCAGGTCATGAAAAGGTTAAGTAACTTGCCTAAAATCTAACAAATAACAGAGCCGGGATTGAGCCCACAAAGTCAGACTCTAGTGCCTTGCTCTTGTTCACTATGCCATGCTGCCTCTCAGACATGCAAACATTTACTGAATTTCATGGCAGCCCCTGGGCATCCTACGGAGAGGGATATAATGATGCTGTAGCTATAATCCCCACCCTCCAGGAGCTTGTGGCTCTAACTGAAGCACAGTTCACCCTCATAAAAAGCAGAGAATTGACTAGTGTTGTAAGAGGAACATACAGGGGCTGGAGGGTTAGCTCAGTGGTTCCAGCATCTGCCTCGCAAATGCAAGGTCCTGAGTTCGATCCCCGGTAACCACATAGAATGCTGGGCATGGAGACACGCCCACCAACAATCAACACCGCATACCACAATGCTGGACATGGTGGCTCACGCGTCATCCCAGCACTCGGGAGGCAGAGACAGGAGGATTGCTGAGTTCGCGGCAGCTTGCCTGGGCACCATAGTGAGCTCAGGGCCAGCCTGAACTACAAAGCGAGACCCTGTCTCAAAAAAAGCAAAAAAAAAAAAAAAAAAAAGAGGAACATACAGAATATTCTGGAGCTTAGGGATGACACAGGAAGACTGATGGAAAGCTGCAGGGAGAAGTGATGTTTGACTGGAGGGGAACTGACACTTAGGAAGCAACCATCCAACACCAGCCACTTCAGCTGTTGAGTTCTGAAACCTGTTATTTATTATCCAAAGACACAGTAAGCTGGTGATGACAGAATTTTCCCCCTGGATTCTCTAAGTCAGAGCCAGGGTTTGCCCAGGAGAAGTTCAGCCATCAGCCAGACAGGGTCTTCCACGTGTCAGTTAGATCACAAATGTCTGGGATCTTTGGTTGGCGTGATGTTTGACTGGAGGGGAACTGACACTTAGGAAGCAACCATCCAACACCAGCCACTTCAGCTGTTGAGTTCTGGAACCTGTTATTTATTATCCAAAGACACAGTAAGCTGGTGATGACAGAATTTTCCCCCTGGATTCTCTAAGTCAGAGCCAGGGTTTGCCCAGGAGAAGTTCAGCCATCAGCCAGACAGGGTCTTCCACGTGTCAGTTAGATCACAAATGTCTGGGATCTTTGGTTGGCGTGATGGGAACTGCCATCCTTGGCAGCGATGCCCACGCCTATTAATAAGCCCAAAGCACTTTGAAGGTAAAATTGTCCATAAAAAGAGATGGTTCCCACAGTTGGAGGTAGTAAGGCAGGGACAGTCTGGGAGGAGGCTGTGGTGAGATAATGTAGGAGCAGCTAGGAATTCTCGGGGAGAGAATCTTTGAACAAGCAAGCTGAGATTTCAAGTTTTTCAAAACTTTCCTCTTCTAGCTTCCCAGGGGGCCACAGCTTTCTGAACTTTAGCATGAATTACTCTCCCCTGAATTTTGCTATAGTTACATTCTGCCTGTGCTATAATTTAGCCTCTTCGTTAAATTGACTCATTTAAAATTATTCCTCCTAAGCACCCACGTTTGCGAAATCATAAGTTCAACATCCTGCTGCATTTCTTTTCCATAGGCATGAGAATAAATGGAAACTATTGATATCTACAGGTGTCCCCTTTGGGAGCCCCACACGAAAGCACCTAACTTCGCTGGTGAGCAGGGGATGCACTCATTCATCTCTTCCCTGTGTTCCTTTTTCCTTGTCTAGGCCTCAGCTTCCTCCTCCTCAGGTTCCTCATAGCTCTCATACTGCAGGTTGATAAAATCCAGACTCAAACCTGAGTTACAATCCAGCCCCTATGTTTTTCCTCAGGAAGAACATAACTTCCCTGTATGACCGCAGGGAAGTTACATAGTCCACCTCTGCCTCAAGTGCACCATTATGGAGGGAGACGACATCGCAGGACTCTTGAGGGGTTTTGTGTCTGCTCCAAGGAGCCTTTGTGGCTGTGCTATGTTATCCACTGCACGTACCTAGAAACTTTTGAGTCCTTCTTTACTTGTCCTTTCCGCCATAGCATTCAATACCTTCTAACAAACTATATGATCGATTCACTGATTAATTATGCTTACTTTACTTCCTGAACTCCTTAAGAATCTAAATCCCTGAAGACAGTGGTCTTCCTAAGGCTTGTTCACTGATACAGCCCAGCAGCTGGTCTTCCGTACAAACTTCTCAAATGAATAGAATGACTAAGTGAGTCCCACAGCCTCCCAAAGGGGATCAGAACCTCACACCCCAACAAAACCTCTGCCCAAAGGAAACATTACCTTCAGTTTTACATTTTTGAAGAACAGGGGCTCTCTTATGGAGCAGTGTATGACCCACAGAGAAGCCGATCTTTTGGCCTTTCTAGAAGTACTAATGTCACATCACAAGAAATGAAATTATCTTAGAAACCAATGTCTTTCATCAGACTGGGAGTAGGGGTGGGAATGATGTCCTGTAGGTTTTAAAAAGTACTGTCTTGGGTCTACAAAAGGCCTCGAAGTTCACTTGCAGGTTGCAATCTCTCCTTTCCTGCTGGGTCTGGAACGGTAGCTACCAAGAGATCTCACAGATGAGTTCATTTATTTCTCAAAACATTTATATGTAGTAGGTGGACTTGTGCTTATTTTACGATAAGAACACAGTGTGGAAAAAGAAACTGGCTTCCCAGTGGTCACCTGACTGACTGATAGCAGAGTCTGGGCTGTATCTCTGGCTTGCCCCGTTCCATGTCTCTACTATGGTCCACATTCCCTCCGTCTCTGGTCCCAACACCTCTCTCCCACCTCACTTTCCCACCCACATGAGCTTTCTCAGTTGATGATGATGGTGTAGCACAATACCCCCATGGGAACATGCTCATAGGACCAAATGAAATCTAGACTTTGTTCATTGCCCCAAAAAGTGTGTCTCATCTTATACAATTGGGTAGATACAAGAAATTTTGGCCCTTCCCAGGGGGATAAAGGGATTCTCCTAAAGGATTTTCAGAAGCAGCAGGTCCACGACAGTTATGTGGATGAGGACATTCCTACATAATGCTAACCAGATTGTCCCCACACTGTGGACTCACCAGATGTTTTAATAATATAGTCATCCTGCCAGGCGGAGTGGCTCATGCCTGTAATCCCAGCACTTGGGAGGCAGAGACAGGAGGATTGCTGAGTTCGAGGCTTGCCTGGACTACATAGTGAGCTCAGGGCCAGCCTGAACTACAAAGTGAGACCCTGTCTCAAAAAAAAAAATATATAGTCATCCAACGAGATACACACAAACAAGGAACAGTTGCTGTTTCAAGGAAAAGAATTGCTTGGTTGGATCAGAGGCAGGAAAAAGAGTTTATATTTCTCCTTCTTTTGTTTGAATTTTGAACCGTATGAGTATGTGATCTATTCAGAAATAAACACAATAGCACCTCAGTTCACAAACTTAATGCTTTCCACGATTCTGGTTACAGAATTTGGATGTGGAAAGAGTTATATTCGTGAACCGAGACACCACTCACTGTGAAAGAAACTATTTTTTTTGTGATGCTGGAGATCAAATTTTGGGCCTGCTGCATGCTGGGCAAGCACTTCACCACTAAACTCTATCTCCAGACCTTTAAAAATTGCTGGGGTTAAAAAATAAAGAAAAAGGGGGCCGGAGGGTTAGCTCAGTGGTTCCGGCGCCTGCCTCGCAAGTGCAAGGACCTGAGTTCGATCCCCGGTTACCACATATAATGCCGGGCGTGGTGGCTTACGCCTGTAATCCCAGCACTCTGGAGGCAGAGACAGGAGGATTGCTGAGTTCGCGGCGGCTTGCCTGGGCACCATAGTGAGCTCAGGGCCAGCCTGAACTACAAAGCGAGACCCTGTCTCCAAAAAAAAGCAAAAAAAAAAAGAAAAAGGGGCTGGAGGGTTAGCTCAGTGGTTCCGGTGCCTGCCTCGCAAGCTCAAGGTCCTGAGTTCGATCCCCAGTAACCACATATAATGCTGGGTGTGGAGACACGCCCACCAACAATCAACACTGCATAGCACAATGCCGGACGTGGTGGCTCACGCCTGTAATCCCAGCACTCGGGAGGCAGAGACAGGAGGATTGCTGAGTTCGCGGCAGCTTGCCTGGGCACCATAGTGAGCTCAGGGCCAGCCTGAACTACAAAGTGAGACCCTGTCTCAAAAAGCAAAAAATAAAAAATAAAAAATGAAAAAATAAAGATGATCTCAATAAACCACCAGGGAGAAGGGAAGGTTACAAAGTAGTCTGTTTTTATAAGCTAATTTCTATGTTTTAATAAATGTATGTGTATATGGCACTGCCAATGGAGCACACTGACATCGCTGCCCTTTTAACCAGAGGCCCTGAGAACAGACCATCATTTCTGTGATATTGTTACCAAAAAGGCAGAACCTGAGTCTGATCATAAGGACATCAGGCAAATCTTTAGGGGCACTCTGCAGCATAATTGACCTCTACTCTTCAAAACATCAAGGCCATAAAGAAATAGAAAGAGCAAAGAGTTGTTTCTGATGAAGGGAGAATATGAACAGTGACAACTAAATGTAATGTCATGGTTCTGGATTAGATCCTGGACCAGGAAAAAAGTTATTATGCAAGACATTAATAAGACAATTGCTGAAATTTAAGTAACAGCTGTAGACTAGAAATAGTATTGTATTAACATTAAATATCCTAGTATTTGTTACACTATGATTATGTAAATTAATATACCCTTTTTCAGGATATACATTATGAAAGGTTTCATGAGGGTAAAAACATACATATATATATATATATGTGTATATATATATATATATATAAATCTTCCCATAGAGATATAGCTACATGGATAACTATGTACATACATACATATATATAAATATATCTACATGTACACACACACACACACCTCCACATATGGGAGTTAGACATCCTAAATCTGCAAATCTGAAGTCTGAAATAACCTGAAACTTTTTGAGTGTCACCATGGCACCACAAATGGAAAGTCCCACACCTGCCTTCATGGGATAGATGGCTGTCAAAATGCAGGCATAATAAAATTATTGCATAAAATAACCATCAGGTTATGTGCATAAGGTGTGCACAAAACATAAGTGAATTTTTTGTTTCCAGTTCCCAAGACATCTCAACATGCATACAGAAAAGTTCCCAACAACCAAACTCAGAGACACTTCTGGTCTTGAGCATTGCAGATCAGGTCATGCAGTCTGCGAGCAGAAAGCCAGAGCAGAGGATGAGAAGTCTGATGGGGAAAGTGTACAACTGAGTGAGGAGTGTATTCACATCTCTGTACTGCTGATGGAACTGTTCCTTAGTTTGATATTAATTTAAAAACAACAGAAAGATCTGACTAAGATATGAGTGTTTATTTTTGAGTGTTAAATTTTCATTTTGCTGGGCTGGAGATTTAGCAGAGTGGTTCGGGGCCTGCCTCACAAGCACAAAGTCCTGAGTTCCATCCCGGTAACCACATACAATGCTGGGCGTGGTGGCTCACGCTCGCAAGCAATCAATACCACACACCACAGTGCCGGGCGTGGTGGCTCACTCCTGTAATCCCAGCACTCGGGAGGCAGAGACAAGGAGGATTGCGAGTTCGAGGCTTGCCTGGGATGCATAGTGAGCTCAGAGCCAGCCTGAACTCTAAAGCGAGAACCTGTCTAAAAAAAACCCAAAATTTCCTTTTGCTTTTCTTTGTATCTTCCTTATATTCTTTTTTTTCTTTCATGTTTGTTTTGAAAAAGTTACTCAAGTATTTGGGAGAAAAAATCAAAATATTGGCAGGAGTGTAGCTGTGTGACACAGTGTATGCTTAGCAAACTTGAGGCCCTGCATTCGATTCCCAGCATCATCATCATCATCATAATAGCAATAATGATGATGATGAAGATGATAATGATGACGATGTTGATAATCCTAATGCTAACATAAGTTCCTAGAGCACAAGTTTCCCTCCCTACCAAGCTAATGGCAGCTCCCCAGTCCTCCCAGAGAGAACCATGGATGCCTGGCTCTGTGGCTCCCGGCACATGTGTTCTTTTCATAAAAAACGTGGATTGCCTCTCCCCATTCCACCCTCAACAAATGTTGGTATCCTGATCCGCGATGATCTCTGAATCTTGCTTTTTCCCAGTGTATATTTTACCTTTAAGATCCTTCCCTATCAGGACGTGCAGAAGTACAAGGTATTTTTAAGGTCTGTCTAGAATTCCCCTGCGTGGACATCTAATTCACTGACCCCATTCCTATTGACATGGACATTTAGGCCTTTCCCAGTCTCTTACAATAAGATTGCCATGGTTGGCACCCCATTCCATAGGCACAATATGTCCATAAATGTCCAGGCATATCTCCCACTAGCAGGGGGGCTTTGGGAGGGCACCCGCACCTCTCATATTCTGGTGCCTCTGTGTCTGAGCATGTTGCCTTCCCTCAGCCTTCCTACAGGGTTGGCATGCTTCACATTTTTGAATCTCTGCCTATCATGGAGATTTTTGAGATACTCTCTGATTATTGTTTTAATTTGCATTTTTATTATTATAAGTGTAGATAAATAACATGTCAGTTGCTGTAAAAGGGATTTGCATTGTTTCCCTCTGTGACCTCGCACTGCACTTTCATGAACCCAGCCTTTCCATGGAAAAACCTTGGCTTTTACCCTAGGCTGAGCCCTCCCTGAGCCTCAGAAGGCTGTATGGAAGAGGGTCTGTCCCTGGTGGTGCCTTTGACCACCCTGCGTCCCACCACGCCCAACAACACCAGTCTTCTTTTGGGGTTTGCTAGCTATAAACCCAAGGGTGCTCATTAGCCACAGGTGCTGAACCTATGACTCAGCCCAAGCCTGGGCAGCTCCCGTGCCCCATGACAGAACATCCTCTGATCTGCAGAGTGCCTGCCTGCCCACTTGGAAAGCAGAACTTAGTCACTCTGCATCTGTTTTCTCCCCACATCTTTAGAAGTTTTGAAGGAAACAAAACACTATTCAACAGGAGG
Organism: Thryonomys swinderianus; assembly: GCA_004025085.1. Lineage (NCBI taxonomy): Eukaryota > Metazoa > Chordata > Mammalia > Rodentia > Thryonomyidae > Thryonomys > Thryonomys swinderianus. Next base: position 8,970 of record PVIC010015312.1, read on the forward strand.
CCCTGAAAGGGCCTTTTGTGCCATATTCATTCCAGAAACCTGCTCAGTGCTCTCTGAAAAAGACTTGGACAAAGCTGGCATCCTGAGGAGCTTAGAGGTCAACCCTCATCAATGAGCCACAGGCCTCCTTGCCTCATTAGTAGGCAAATACAGACAGACCGAGGCCTCCGCTCCTCCCCCTCCAGCTCCATGTAATGTTGACCCAGCTTTGGGCAGATGTTGATTTTACAGTTGAGATTTTTTTTTTTTTTCCTCTAGCATCTTCAGGGAGACCTTCACAGATAGGGCACAATCCTTCATTTGGCCTTGTGCTCCCAGCCTTGGCCAGCTTGGATATCGCAGGTCTATGAGTTCTTCAGCCTCCCTCTAGCTGCCTTCAGGGCCCAACAGCTCCTAATACCTGAAACATCATCCCAAATGCCGTCTGCTCTAACTCCAGCTCAGCACTCAAGTTCCTGCTGAAGTGTCACCTACCTGTAATGGGGGAGGGGATCCTGAACCCCTGGTTTAGGGTCCCCTGCAAGTTCTGTCTGGCAATACATACTGAATAGGATGTAGACTCTGTGAAGATGCAATTCTGGCATTATAGCTGGCACACAGAAAGGTCTCATCGAGCATCTTGGGCAAAAAGGAGGACAGCAGGGAAAAAGGAAAGTGCAGTTTGGTGGGTGGAGAAGATGGGACTGACCCAGAGGGCTCCCTGAATTCACTAGCAGAAAGCGGCCACCTACTCTGTTTATAACTTCCCTGGCTCAGGCCCGGGGACATGGATCATGTGGAGGGACGGGATGGGGAATAACTGGTGGTGGCACTTTAAGAAACAAGCCCTTTGAAATCTTCTGAGCTTCCCTGTACACTTAATTCTTCTGCTTTCAGAAGCTTCAAAATTATTTTCAAACCAATTACTCCACACGCTGTAGCCCTAGGCCACAGACAAATTTGGCTCCAACCCTTGCAGTTGTAAATGAGGAAAGGAACTCCACAGTTAAAAGCTTGCCTAGGGCCTGAAAAGAAAAATCAGCCTGAAAGACCCTTTAGACTTCAAGAAAGCACCAGAAGAAGCAAAAGGTGAAGCTGAGACTACTTAGTCTCAGTTTACCTTCGTAAATGGGAGTCTCCCCTGTGTGCAATCCCAAGACTCTCTACCACAGACTAATTTAGCTCAAGGGCAGCAGAGGGGACAGTACATGGGCCATCAAGTAGTGTTTTGAGGCTCTAGACTTTGTTTTAAAATTGGAGAGTGTGCAAAATCTAAATTTGGGGGCGATGCTAGATTCAAACAGGTTCCATTTCCACATGTGTAAACCTGGTTGGAGTTGAGCAGTAGCTACCTCCTTTACTCACAATGTATTTTATCCAATCTGGCACAACCCACTGCTTTCTGTTATCTCTGATCTGGCTTATTTAATTCATTCATGAAACCTGCTAAACTGTAGGTACTTGATTCATAGTTGTTGAAGTAATTCTTTGCCTTAGATATGACCTCTAGTTATGCTAACCTTCCCTCAGTTTCTCAGGAAAGCCACAGTCTTGCATATGGCGTGACCTCTGCCTGGGACATTTCCTTCCACACGTCTGAGTTGAAGAGTCATTTCCTTCATCTGAATTAGTTTTCTCTTCATGTATCTGTAGTTATCTTCCATGTCACTTATTACAATTTACAATTATTCGTGGGTGTGATCATTCCTTTCTTTTCTGTCTTCTCTGTTAGAAGATAAACTCGAAGAGGGAAAAGAACTTGGTTTCATCAACTGCTGCATGTGCATCATACATCCCATAACCTGATATCTCTTGAGAACTTGTTAAATCTTTGTGGAGTAAATGCCTGGATGAGTGTCTGCCAGGCCATGGGCAACCATTCAATGAGATGCGGCCAGGCAGCCTATCTTCCGGCAGGTGTGATCAGAGGACTAGTTCCCAGCTCTTCTGCCTGGCAAGCACAAAGTCCCAGATTCAATTCCCAGTACCACACACCACAATGCTGGGTGTGGTGACTCACGCCTCTACAGCACTCAGGAGGCAGAGGCAGGAGAATTGCTGTTAGTTCAAGGCCAGCCTGGGCTACATTGTGAGTTCAGGGCCAGCCTGGATTCCAAAGCGAGACCCTGTCTCAAAACAACAGCAGCAGCAGCAACAACAACAACAACAACAAACCTCCTCCTGAGTAATTCTGAGGCCCTCAACCAGGGACCAGTCTGAAGAATATCTGTGTGGGGCTGGAGATTTAGCTCAGTGGTTCTGGCGCCTGCCTAGCAAGCACAAGGTCCCTGGTTCGATCTGGTAACTACATACAATGATATGATATTGGGTGTGGTGACTCACGCCCACCAGCAATCAGTACCACACTCCACAGTGCTGGGGTGTGGTGGCTCACGCCTGTAATCCCAGTAATCCCAGCATTTGGGAGGCAGAGGCAGGAGGATTGCTGAGTTCCAGGCTTGCCTGGGCTACATAGTGAGCTCAGAGCCAGCCTGAACTACAAAGCAAGACTCTGTCTCAAAAAAAAAAAAAAAAAAAAAAAAAAAAAAAAACTATCTGTGTAACCAAAGGCCTGGCTGAATTTTAAGCAACTCTGTATTCCTAAGGTTTTATTTCCAAGGTGGGCCTCCTGAAATAAGACCTTGTTAGCCGCTCTGGCCTAGGAATGTTGTTACACCACGGAGCGGGAGATAATTCCACACAGGGACACATAGCAGAAATTAAAAGGTGGAAGTTTATTTATGGTCGTAGTCTCCACTTCCTAGTAAAGTGAAGCACCAAATTGAAGCTGTGAGGGGTTTTTACAGGAAAAACTGATGGTTACAGAAATGGGGTAAAGGGCAATCACATCCTTACCTTTGCAGACCACAGCTACAAGGACAAAAGTCTAGCTATCTTTTTTTTTTTTTTTTTTTTTTTTTGAGACAGGGTCTCGCTTTGATGTTCAGGCTGGCTCTGAGCTCACTATGTAGCCTAGGCAAACCTCGAACTCAACAATCCTCCTGTCTCTGCCTCCCAAGTGCTGGGATGACAGGCGTGAGCCATCACGCCTGGCACTGTGGTATGGGGTATTGATGGCTGGTGGGCGTGAGTCTCCATGCCCAGCATTGTATGTGGTTACTGGGATCGAACTCAGGACCTTGCGCTTGCGAGGCAGGCTCCTGAACCACTGAGCTAACCCTCCGGCCTGGAAAGCCTAGCTATCTTAACAGAACATCTTAACAGATCATACAGCATGGGATGTATCATAAAGATTCTGGGGAGACTGTTTAATTTTTTGGGAAAGGTTGTGCAAGCAAAATCATACAAGGGCAGTTCATAGGTAGTTAGGTAAAAAGTTAGGTAGTCAGATAAAAGATAATTAGGTAAAAGGTCCTAAGGCTTTGTTTGCCCATGGGCAGGGGGAACATATCATAGAGTAAATCCGGTTATGTGAGTCTTACGATGTGTTAGTTCATGAGGAAGAGTATTTTAAAAATAAGGTTTTTATGAGAGCCTAGGGGTTTAGCTCAAGTGATACCATGCCAACCTTGGACACACAAGGGCCTGAGTTCGATCCCCGGTACCTAAATATATAAATAAATAAGGTTTTTGTTGTTGGTTTTTTGTTTGTTTGTTTGTTTGTTTTAAAACAGGGTTTTGCTTTGTAGTTCAGGCTGGCCCTGAGCTCACTATGTAGCCCAGGCAAACCTCGAACTCAGCAATCCTTCTGCCTTTGCTGCCTGAGTGCTGGGATTACAGGTGTGAGCCACCATACCAGGCACTGTGGTGTGTTACACTAATTGCTGGTGGGCGTGGGTCACCATGCCCAGTATTATTGAATGTGGTTACCAGGGATCGAACCAGGTACCTTGTGCTTGCTAGGCAGGTGCTGGAACCTCTGAGTTAAATCTCTAGCCCCTAAAAATACATTTTTAAAACTTTAATCAACCAAGGGCTGGGGATTTAGCTCAAGTGGTACCATGCCAACTTTGGATCCACAAGGGCCAGAGTTCGATTCCTAGTACCACAAAAAACCCCCAAAAAACACTAATCAACTGGGCGTGGTGGCTCACGCCTATAATCCCAGCATTTGGGAGGCAAAAACAGAAGGATTGTTGAGTTCAAGGTTTGCCTGGGCTACACCCTGAGCTCAGAGCCAGCCTGAACTACAAAGCAACACCCTGTCTCAAAAAAACAAAACAAAACAAAACTTTAATAAAAGTCTTAAAAATCAGAGTATCCTACACCTCCACAAAATCCAACTTTCCAAGTTCTCTATAAGATCAGAAGAGCTGGCAGTATTGGATCCTTATTCCCAGATCCCGACATTCAACTGAAGACTTTGTCATAGTCTCTCCACTGTTCCCCATTCCCTGTCATCAGCCCAGTGTACTCTCTCCTCCTCCTCCTGTTCTTCCTCCTCCTTCGTGCTGCAGAATGAGTTCTAGGCCCTGTGCATGCTGAGCTCCTGCTCCACCAGTCACACCACCCCCTGCTCCTCTGTGTTAACTACCTGGCCCCTGAACGCACTTCACACTGATATTCACCATCAGGGTTTCCCCATAAATTCTCCAGCTTGCAACACGGATCTGTGGTGATTCCTGAATTGAGACAGTGACTGTCTGCCTTGGGCTGAGCTGAGAACCGAGAGGCTTCAGGTCCTAACTTTCTCCAACTCCCTATATCCCCCTTGCTGACCCCTAAGGGCTGTGCTATAACCTCAGCACAGGGGCCAAGGACTTCAAAGCCAAAGAAGATCCACATTTAGTTGGCACTCACCCCCTTTGGCCTCGACCTGTTTTCTTCTGCCAGGTGAGCCCTCCCGCCTCTGCTCATTTCCTATTAAAATTAACAAGCGTGGCAGGCAGGCATCAAAGGCAAGCTGTGCCTTTAATATCCTAGGCAGGCCCAGGCGGGAGTGCAGCCCGTCCCCCGCTTCTCTTCCAACTGAACTGGGGAACACGGGAAGGCCCTCAGTGCCAGAATCAAAACGCTGCCCCCCTCGACTGTTTGATATCTGTACCAAGGGAAATTCCAGGACCAGTAGCACATCCTCATGGTAATTTTCTTCAAAGTGCCCTGCAAAAGCTGGCCAATTATTCTTAAAAGACACCCTTAGAGGGATGTATTATTATCCCCCTTTTATTAAAGGAAACTGAGGTCAAGTGGCTTGCTCTAGGGCATAGCAGGAGAGAGCCTGATTCAGGCAGTGGCAGCATAACTCTGCATCCATGTGGGGGGCGCTCCCCGACCCGCGTCTGGCAGTGCCCAGCCCAGTCGTCCTGGCCACCCTTGCTTGTTCTCATGCCGGGCTCCCGGGACCCGGTCAGTGTGAAGACCTCCGGTGGGCACTGTGAGGGGACGGGTTCTGTCATCGTGTCCTTTACAGGACAGGAAATGAATGCAACTGAGAATTATGTTCTTTCTATACAAGGGTCAAAGTGTCTTTTTTTTTTTCCTCTCTAAATTAATTGTGGAGGACCTGAGTATTTTCTGAGAAGATAAATTTATACTGGAGAAATTAGTGAATAACTGGTACGTACGGGTTGTTAGTGAAATCCACGGAGGCGGGTGACGAAGGGCCCTGGGGTGTGAGCCTTGTGGTCTACCTGGGGTTGTTCAGACAGAAGTCCCCAGACCCCGGGTTGCAGAACTGCTGGGTGCGCTGCATCTGACAAGCCCACAGGCAGGGACGCGCTCCTGAGGCTGAGCTGTCGGCCCACCCCACATCTTTGGTGGAGACACAGCCAAAAAGCACCTGTGGACCAGGAACAGCGGCTGAGGTTTCTCTCCGAAGAGGCTTTGAGCTCAGTGCTTCAGATACAGACTGCTTTTGGGGGATGCTGGCTGAGCAAAGGTCCCTCTGAAAATCCTAGGGACAAGAACCCTTCAAAGCAGCAAAAGCAGAGCCAGGAGGGGCCCGAGTAGCCACTGCCCTTCGGACACCTCATGTTGTTGAAAGGAAACGGAAGCCCAGGGCAGTTGTGAGTGAGTCATGCCAAAGAGGGAGTGTGGAGAATTCGGGTGTTCTGGGCCCCAAGCCGGGGTTCCTGTGCTTGGAGAAAGAGAAGAAGAAACAAAGGAAGAATGAGAGGCAAGAGGCTAAAAGGAGGCCTGGGCCGGGGATTTAGCTCAAGTGGTACCGCCTACCTTGGAAGCATGAGGGTCGGAGTTCAATCCCTGGTCCCGGGAGGAGGGACAAAGAGAAGGGACGGAAAATAGGAGATTTCTGAGCCACACACAGGAATTACCCTACTACCTCCTTCTTCAAGCGCCTTGAGAAGCATCACAGAGCTAGTTCCGAACTTCTTGCTTCGACCTAATTTCCACCAAAGGAAGGGGGACTGAGTGAAAGGGAGGCGAGGCAGCCCCAGACAAACTTCGCTGACTTGGCCATTCCCCTTGGGTTCAGCAACTATTTGCTGATGAGTCGATGGTGAAGGGGTGCTACTCTAGGTGCCACCTCCACTCCCCGGACCCTGCTCAGTGACCTTTCCTTGGATACCCCAGGATGTGCATCTTCTTCACCTCCTAAGGTCAATGTTTGAGCGTCCTAAGCTGGGAAGTTATTAAAATCCAGGAATAAGGAGAGACAGGCATGGGTGTACCTGAGAAAATGGTCCCACTGGTCCCAAGGTGAAACTGGGACCAAGCATGTATGGTAGCATGTTAGGTAGACCACTGGCCCTGAGACAGAGAAGAGAGCTAAAAGGCCCCCCAGTCTCATGGTCATATGCTCAGCCTCGTAGTCATTAGCAAATCAACAATGAGGATACCCCATTTCATATCTGTCATACCCGGCCCATCTAAAAGGCCAGCCCACAGCATCACACACAGTTTGCTTGGCAAAAATGTAAGAGTCTGACCATACCAAGTGTCCACAAGAATATGGGGAAATGACTCCCGGAGTTCCTTGCTCTGGAAGAAGCAATCTGAGAATATCTAGAAAAGTTGTCTAAGCGTGTTCCTTCTAACTAGCAAGTCCACTCCTCGGCATAGCCTCTAGAGAAGCTGACACACTTCGTGTACAGAAACAAGTGGGTGTAGAAATCCACTGCAGCAGTTTTGGTCACAGTGAAAGATGGAAAACCTCTAAATGCTCATCAACAGGGAAAAGGACAAACTGAAATAGTTATACAATAAAGTATAGAAAAGCAGCTAAAGTCACTGATCAAATGAAAAATACTGGGCAAAGAAATTGTAAAAAGCTATGTAAAAAATGATGCCATTTTATATGATTTATAACCCTGTAAAACAAGCTTATGTAATTTTATAGATATATAGATATATATATACCTATATAGTAAAAGCTGAAAACATGTGTAGTCATGATAAACATTTAATTTGCAAAATGGGTTCCTTGGTTTGGTGATGGGGTGGAACATTACGTAAGAGTTTCCCTTCTCTTTAATTGTTTTGTTCATTTAAAAAAACTGAAATGAATAGAACTTGCTATTAACATTTAATAATGTTAGAAGAGTCCATATTTAAATCTCTAGTCTTATGTGTTCCAAACACATAACTCCTGTGTGTGTGTGTGTGTGTGTGTGTGTGTGTGTGTGTGTGTGTGTGTGTTGCTGGAATTGATCCTAGGGCTTCCGCACTGAGCTATATCTCCAGTCCTTTTTTAATTTTTATTCTGAGACAGGTATTGCTAAATTGCTCTTGCTAGGTTTAAACTGGTGATTCTCCTGCCTCAGCCTCTCAGAGTGCTTGGGTTACAAGCGAATAACACTGTGTTTAGCTAATTGTTGAAAGAAGAGAGAAAACAAGGAAGAGTGGTGGCCTATGAGCTCCATCCACTTGGGACAAGTCCAGAGTAGCTACCAGTTCCCTGGATGTGCTTGTGCAAGTACGCAGCTTTGGTAGGCAGGGCTTGTGTACAGTGGTTTTCTAAACCGTTCTCTCTGAAGCACCATCTACGGGCTCCTTCCCAAAACATCATCTGTATGAACAGAGGGAGGAGGTTTTTAAAAGAGGAGCTATCTGTTTAAGCCGTGAAAAGGAAGGCCTGATGGAACCCTGATGGGATCTCACCCACAGCACCCCTACAATACACCCCCAGTAAAACCCCTGTGTGCTGCGCATGCGCAGTCTGAAAACCCTGAGTCTGTATCTGATATTCCACGAAGAGCCCAGAAATGACCTGGACCGCGACCCATGCAAGGCCAAGCACAGGGCGGACAAGTGAGGCACCGAGGCCACAACATTTAACGAGCTCGCTCCATGGGTCACGTCAAGGTTTGGCTGACCTTGCTTGCCCTTGAGACCCTGCTGGTATGCTGCTTTCCCACAGTGGAGCAGGCTTATCCCCCCACTGAGGACCAAGTATGGGTCATGTGCTCCGTCTGGAGGCCCTGCAAAGCCTGGCATGCAGGAAGCTCTAAACACTGCTGACTGATCAGTTAGAGAAGGATGGAAGAACAGAAAGAGGAAGGCTGAAGGGAGGAGGATGGGAGAGCAGGAGGCTGCCAGCCGGCCTGCACCGGCCTCTGTGCTGCCCGGGTAGTACGTGTGGGTGACCGCTGGCTTTGGCTCTGCTCACCCTTCCTTGGGGCCGTGTGCAGAGCGGAGGTTTCACTTGCCCAGTGGGTACAGAGTTATAGCTATGAGCAGGGACCCGTGTAATTATCCAGCATCCTCAAACCCTGGGGAGTCTGTGGAGCTTGCCGGCCTCACAGGGGCACAGCCAAGTGAGGTGGCTGCTAATTAACCTTGGCCTGATTTCTGCACTCTCAGCACAGGGACACATGTCCTGAGGGCTGGCTGTACCCAAGCTGTGAAGTTCTGCACTAGGGCCCCTTGGGGGAGTACTGGGGGCTGGGAAAGCAGTAGCAGAGTGTGTGTAGGGGGGGTGGGGGAGTGTGGGTCCGGGATGGGCTTGGTCCCCTGGCCTGTATACTATTCTCAGCCTGAGTCTACCTCATTCTGCTTCTGTCTTTTGTTGTTGTTGTTTCAGGGTCTCGCTTTGTAGTTCAGGCTGGCCCTCAGTTCACTATGTAGCCCAGCGAAGCCTGGAACTCAGCAATCCTCCTGCCTCTGCCTCCTGAGTGCTGGGATGACAGGTGTGAGACACCACGCCTGGCACTGTGGTATGTGGCACTGATTGCTGGTAGGCATGAGTCACCATGCCCTGTATTGTATGTGGTTGCCGGGGATCGAACCAGGGACCTTGCGCTTGGTAGGCAGGCACGGAACCACTGAGTTAAATACCCGACCCAGGGACATTTATGACAAAGAAGGTGTTTGCCCTTAATGCCCTTCTCACCTCCCAGCCTCTCCCTCAGGTTTTTACCCTGATATTTCTTGTCCTGCTCTTTTCTTCTTTTATATGAAGATAAAACTGATAGACACATGGGGAAGGCATGCCTTGCCAAAACCCTGGGGCTGGACCGCAGGCATATCAAGTTGCTTGAGTCCTCCACTATCCGTGTGATGTCTTGGGAACACCTGCCGTCCCTTGAATATTTGCTGTGTTAAATACCCCCTCCTTGTCTCCTCCATGAGGGCCATTTTATGCTGCGAGAGGGAGCTTGTCTGAGGTTGTACAGCAAACCAGTAGAGAATCCAGGATTGGATCCAAGCCTACAGGACCATAGCCCATGAGAGCTTCCACTGTGCTCTCTCTGGCTAGGGTGTGAGAGCCTAATGACACGTGCACGGTCAGCACAAGGAAGCCTGGAGCCTGGCTTACTGGATGTCAATGGTTGGTGATGCTGGAGCCACTGATTTACAGATTACTCTTTCATGAGATCCCACTGCATGTCTCTCCATCTCCTAGTGGACAAGCCTTGCTGAGTTTGTCAGGGCTTTCAGAAGTTGCTATGGAGAGGGTAACGTGGTATGGGGTCTTTGGAGAGCAGGTGCCCTCTGCGATCTCAACCATCCTCCTTTGGGGAGTGAGTGAGCCTCGCACATCCATCTCCGTGGCATGGAGGGAGATGTGCCCTGCATCTGTTTTAAAATAGAGAAGGTGGGGTTGGAGATTTAGCTCAGTATTTCCGGCACCTGCCTAGCAAGCTCAGGATCCCTGGTTCGATCCCAGGTAACCACATACAACAATACAGTGCATGGTACTCACGCTCACCAGCAATTAGTACCACACACCACAGTGCCGGGCCTGGTGGCTCATGCCTGTAATCCCAGCACTCGGGAGGCAGAGACAGGAGGATTGCTGAGTTTGAGGCTTGCCTGGGCTACATAGTGAGCTCAGGGCCAGCCTGAACTACAAAGCGAGACCCTGTCTCAAAAACAATAAACAAACAAACAAACAAACAAACAAACAAACAAATAAATAAATAAATAAAATAGAAAAGGTTAGAAACAGCCTACATATCTGCCAAGAGGGGGCCAGACAAGTGAAATGTGACATCTTTATATGACATGATGGTGTAGTTTAGTCACCCTTCAGTGTGGGTGGATCTCAAAAACATTTTACTGGGGACCAAAGAGGGTGTAGAACAGTACTTACATTATGGTACTGCTATGTACTTCTTCAAACACACAGGGCAATGTGATACACAGGCCATGTATGATCACACGTGTAAAAAAGTATAAAAATAGGATTAGAGATTTAGCTTAGTGGTTCCGGCACCTGCCTTGCAAGCACAAGGTCCCGAGTTCAATCCCCAGTAACCGCATACCACAATGCCAGGTGTGGTGACTCATGCCTACCAGGAATCAGTACCACACACCGCAATGCCAGTCATGGTGGCTCATGCCTATAATTCAAGCACTTGGGAGGCAGAGGCAGGAGGACTACTGAGTTTGAGGCTTGCCTGGGCTACATATACAGGTGAGCTCAGAACCAGCCTGAACTACAAAGCAAGACCCTATCTAAAAAAAAAAAAAAGTATAAAAATAAGAAGAGGAGGGACACATGAACTTTATCATTAATTTCCTTAAGAATGGAAGGGTGGAAGATAAAAGGGACTTTGATAGATTATTTCAACAAACTGAGAAATGATTATATATCAGATGCTTTTGTTTGTTTTTTGTTTTGAGACAGTGTCTTGCTCTACTTCTCTGGCTGGTCTTGAGCTTGTGCTGCTCCTGCCTCAGCCTCTCATGTAGCTGGGATCACAGCTGTGCACTACCATGCCCAGTTTACCAGCTACTTCTAGGTACAGAATACAGGGGGAATGAAATCCCTGCCCTCATGGAACTTATATTTGGAAAAGGAATCAGACAATAAACAAGATAAATACATAGTGATAAGAACTAAGGAAGAGAAAGAAAGCAAAATGACACAGAAGAAATCTTAAGGGAAGAGGTGGACGTTTTAGATAAGGTAGTCAAGAGTATTCCTCACCTGAATAAGAAAGATTCCAGAAACATGCAAAGGCCCTGGGGCACTGAGGAGGCAGAGAGATTGGATTGCAACAGAGCTAGGGAGAGCTGTAAGAGACAAGAACAGAGAGTCACGGAGCCTGACCAAGTGTGACTAAGAAGTTTACCATTTCCTCAGTAAGTCCTCCGAAGAATTGGCATAGCTTTTAGTAAAATCACAGAGCACTGTAAGGCAAATACAGAGGATGGGGAGGCTGAGAGGAGGGCAGCAGTAAGGGACGTGGAGGGGAGACCACTTAGGAGTGAGTGCTGAGTCTAGCCAGGAGAGGTGACAGCCGGAGGGCAGCCCGGCGGAAGATTCTGAAGGAGCAGAGAAGGATGGGGTGGGTTACAGACTTTTTTTGGCCTCCACGGGCAGCTGTTGAGAAGGAATCAGAAATATGAGCCTGGAGTTGAGAAGAGAGGCCCAGGCTAGAGGATGAGGTGATGCTGAAAGCCATGAGCCTGTTAACTTTTTATTTCTTCTCATTAAAAGAGCTGAAGCAAACATGACAATGTTGATATCTGTTCATTCTGGGAGGTAGGTACAGTACTCTTATACTTTTTAGTATGTTTGAGGTTTCTCTAATAAAAAATAAATAATAAATAGTTTATAGAGCTGCACAAGCTTCAAGCTGCTGAATAATTGGTCCCAGGTGCTTCCGATCTAAAGAGGAGGCACTAGCAACGAGTGAGGAGCAAAGTTCAAATCCACCCTTCTTCCCACCAGCCCAAGGTGAGTGAGTGAGAGGTTGGCCCCACTCTGGGCTCCTGTGTCCTCTTTGGCACAAGAAGCGTCTGGTGCCAGCTTTTCACTGTTCTGATGCTGATCGCATGGGATTCAAGGCGACAGGCGAACTCCTGTCTACTCTGATTGTGCCCTACATCTGAGGCCTAGTCCTAGATATAAGGCCATATATATCCTATGAGAGGCTCTGTAGGTGGAAGGTCAATTCGCCCTCCAAAGGAGGCAGTTAGGGACCACCCTGGTGGCACAAAGATGGGACAATTGGCCGGGACAACAAAATAAACCCTTGGGTGCAGTAAACCACTGCTCTTTGCATCATGACGTACTTCAACTGAGTCATCATGAGACTCTGATAAAATCATGAGACCAGAGTGCTTGGATAAAATAAGAAATTTTTATACCTAAATAAGTTTTCTAGCTTTCTTTGCTGTTGGTCAACTTAAAATCACTTTTGCAGAAGTCACCCTGGCTGTGCTGTTGACTGCATCTCTGAGTGGGCGTTAGGATGACAGGTAACCTTGAGCCAGACTCTCCTCGGCTCGGCATGTGACATGTTGACCACTGAAGAAATGATCCAAGAGCTTGGCCAGTCTCTGTGGAGCTGCTGGTGCATTTTTTCCCACCTCTCTGGTGCTTCCTCTGCCGCAGGAGTACAGAAAGTCCTACATCCCTGTCGTAAGGCCGGGGCGCATGTGTAGAGGATGACACCAGCTACACAGCAACTCGGCAGTTTCTGAGCTCAGCTCACCTCCTGTGAGCTCACCAAGTACAAGGGTGGGGGTGGGGGCCCCGGTACAGGAAAATTTAACAGCTCTGGGAAGAGCTGGCCATGCTACCTGTTGCCCCAGGTCATCGCTAAAAGAAGCATCTTTTGAATCCGTGGCGCTGACCAGTGGCAGTACCACAAAACCCTTGAACTTGTGTGTCCGTCCTGCACCCCCAAAGAGGGTCCAGACCTCTCATCAGAACTTGAAAAAATTCTTGGAACCCCGTAGAAGGCTATCTGATCATTTCTCCAAAGAAATATTTACTTCATTAAATTAGCAAACATAATAATTAAATATAGATACATTATATAATGTGTAATGGTTACATTTGTTAGGAGAAATTAGTATCTTATGTTACCTATGATATTTAGATAACTTCTGATACATGTTTCTCCCTGAAATACTTAATTTCTAAGTGTGAGTTTAAGCTGTTCCTGTCAGTCTTTGCGTGTTCTTGACATGCCAAGTGACTTCCTCATTTCCTGCCGCTGTCTGGAGAAGAGGAGCTAAGAAACAGAGCAGCCATGTGGGCCTGTGGCTCTAGAAGAACTGTTAAAAAGAAGGAGGAAGGCAGGGCTGGCACGGGCGGTGAGGAGGAAGCAGAGACAGCTGAGACAGGAGAGAAGAATGCCTTCCTGAGTCTGCCTCACCTGGTTGGGCCCGTCCTTTCAGATCTAGACTGTCAGAGACCGCCATGAGGACAAGGCAGGTATGCTCCTGGGCCTTACCTCAGGCTCTGTTACCCTTTCAAAGCCTGGTTTATGTTCTTCCCACCCTCACTCTCCCCAAGTGACTTTGCCAAATGTCTCCAAGAATAAACTTGATGACAGAATAAAATTGTTGGGACATGGTGGCTCATGCCTGTCATCCCAGCACTTGGGAGGCAGAGACAGGAGGATTGCTGAGTTCAAGGCTTGCCTGGGCTATGTAGTGAGCTCAGGGCCAGCCTGAACTGCAAAGCGAGACCCTGTCTCAAAAAAAAAAAAAATATATATATATATATACATACATATAAAAATTGTTGGGACAACCAGAGGGTCAAAGAAAGAAAGAATAATGACTTTCTAAGGATTGCAGCTTATGCCTGTAATCCCAGGATCCTGCGAGGCTAAGCCAGGGGGACTGCAAATTCAAACCCAGTTTAGGCCGCACAGTAACTCAACACAATTCTGTCAAAATTAAAAACAAACCAAAAAAGTGTTGGGTTCTAAGTAATGTTAAGGGGCCAGAGATTTAGCTCAGTGGTTCCGGTGCCTGCTTAGCAAGCATAAGGTCCCTGGTTTGATCCCGGTAACCACATACAATGATATGATATTGGGTGTGGTGACTCACACCCACCAGCAATCAGCACTGCGCCCCACAGTGCCAGGCATGGTGGCTTACGCCTGTCATCCCAGCACTCAGGAGGCAGAGACAGGAGGATTGCTGAGTTCCAGGCTTGCCTGGGCTATATAGTGAGCTCAGGGTCAGCCTGAACTACAAAGCGAGACCCTGTCTCAAAAAAATAAAAAAATTTAAAAAAAGAGATGATAGGTAGATAGATAGATAGATAGATAGATAGATAGATAGATAGATAGATAGATAGATAGATAGATAATGTTAAGGTCCTGGGTTCAATCTTCAGTACCAGCAGGTCAAAAGGACATATGCCCAAAAGGTTACTAAAAACAGCATGGCACTCCTCCTCATGTGTATCTGTCTACTTCATTACCTTAAAACCTTGCTCAGCCAGGAGACCTGTGTGGCTCACGGCTCTAATCTCAGCACTCACAGGGCAGGGGTGACAAGCCTGAGCTCAGCCTTGGCTACATACTGAGTTGCTGATTGGCCTGGACTACATGGTGACAACGTGTCTAAAAACAAAACAAAACAAAACAAGCAGGAAAACACAAAACTCTGAGTCAGATCCTTACTCAGGTCTGCATGGAAGCAGGTTAATCCTTTAGGGACTGCCTACAAACTACTAATCTAAGGTTTATCTGCTCCAACTTCATCTAACCTACCTCCTACTCTTTGAGGCTGAGGGCACAAGACAGCAGCCTGCACCAGACCCCTGGAACGAACCTCCAGTCACGGCCTGTACCTGCAATCACCTTGGATCCTGGGACACTGGAAGAGCCTCTGCAAAGCCGACCCTCACACACCCTGTCCTTGAGCAACAGCAATCATGTCACGGCCACAGGATGCCCTGCACGGCATAAGGACCTTTCTAGAACTGCACGTTCAGAGCGAGATCGCCACGAACCAGGCGCAAGCCCACCGCAGCAACCCATCAAACTGGCCGCGTTCCCGTGTTCACAGTCCCACCTCAGTCGGAGCTGTGCCCCCTTCAGTTCTGCTCTACAACACAAAGTCATTTCCTCTCCTCTCTCACTTCCAGTGTAAGCTTCTGCCTATAAATCCATGCTGCCACCGCGGTTTTCATTTCTCTTCTCACAGAAGCCAAGACGCACGCTACCACGAGCCTCCTGCACTGAGACTTTCTCCGGACTTTCAGGCAGCTTAGTTCTTAGTCACCATGGGCTCCTCAGTAGCTGACGGTGCCTGGAGCTTGTGTGACTGCATTCACAGGTTCTTCTCCCCCTACCGGGACCATTCACGGATAACCACACATCCCGGGAGCAGACGGGACATTTTATTAAGCGGCCAGTGATGGAGACGGGGTTTGCCGTTCTCGAGGCGCCTGCTCTCTGAGCGGGGCTGGAGCTAAGCTCTGGGTAGACTGGGTTGGAATCTAGTGTGGGTCGTGAGCCTTCACAGGAGCTTTTCGTGAAAAGGGCGAAGATTCCCAGGAATGAGGGAGCCTCCTCTCTTCTTCCTTGGTGAGCACATAGTCTGACCTGTCATCAGACTATGCTGCGAACGCCCTCAGGTCAGGGGCCATTCCTGCCTCTACCTCCTCTTCCACAGTACCTGTCACAGTGCTCTTCTGATGGCAAAGTCACCAAATCTTATCTCCTCATTAGAATCTCTTGGCTCAGATCTCTGGTTCAAGCTGAGTGCCGTGATGCCTGCCTGAAACCGACCATATTGGGAAGCTGAGACAGAAGGATTGAAGTTGGACGACGTAGTGACTTGGGGAGGCCTGTTCTCAAAATGAAAAATAACCAAGTGCTGGGATACGGTTCAGCGCAAAGGCCCTGGGTGCGGTCCCCCGTGTGCAGACACACGCACAGCCATAGCTCCGTGGACAGACTGAAGCTCAGAGGGTCCCTGGGGGTGGCTGATGGAGAAACCACCAAGCTGAGAAACGGGAGGAACTGCTGCTGCTTGTGGTCAGGCCCGCATTTTGCCTTCTCTGATGGGTGACAACCCTCCCAGCAGAGCTCTCCGGACAGCCATGTTCAGCGATCAGGCGTTTGCCCGCCCCTCCTTTTCTCTCCTTCACTCACTCGCGCATTTCTCCACTTGCCCACTCACTCTCACTCACGTCTTCAGCCACGCTGGCACTCACAGGGTTCGTCCGTGCCACACGGTGACCGTGGTGCAGAAGGCCTGGCGGGCAGGGCGGGGCCTCAGCCCCGGGTCCTTCCCTGCAGCCTCCCCTGGGGCCAGCCGGGTGGGAGCCTGGCGGCCTCCCCAGCCTCGTGTGCACAGAGTCTTGCAGCAGAGAGAGGAGGAAACGGCGTGAGAAATGTGTAAGGGCGCCCCGAGGGGAGGAGGGTCCCCCTCCAGCCCAGGGAGGGCAGTGGGAGGGGCTTCTGGAGGAAGAGCACTCGCGGCGCCCAGAACTTCCGTGTGGGGTGAAAGCAGCAGCTGTGGGGACCTTTGCAGCCCCATCGCCGTGTGGCACCTTCCGTGAACTGAAAGGCAGTAGGCAGCTGCCTCATAAAGAACGGGACTGCGAGGGAGCCTCAGCCCGGCTCCCCGATAGCTTGGCAGGGGCAGGGGTGCAGCCACCTGTGTCCCTCTGTGACAAACCCCCAAGTGACTACTGCCCCATCTCCCCCCTGGCCTCCTGTGCCTGTTCTTCCCGACTCCAGCCTGGAGTGTCTGGCCGGGCCGTGCGCAGGGCGTCTGGCCCCAGGGAGAGGTGGGGTGAGCTGTGGTCTACACCTACACGGCTATAAATAAGGTGCCAGGGCCGCTCCTCAGCCTCCCTTCTCCGGTCTCCACGCACAGGCGCTGTTCACACACGCACCCGCACCATGGACCCCGGGGAATGCACCTGCATATCTGGTGAGTAAGGCGGCCACCCGCAGTCCTGGGACCTTGCACAACATCCTGCGTGGAACAGGCGGGAGCCGAATGTGCAGGATCGATGGTCCTGACGCAGGAAACGGCTGGGAAAGACACCTGAAAGCCTGTCCTTCTGGCTGCAGGTCTCTGGGGGAGCCACGGAGTGGGAGCAGGAGCTCCTTCCGGCCCAGAGCTGGGCCTGGCTTGAGTCCATTGCTGCCATTCACACATCTACACTGTGTATTTCTGGCTCTTGGCTCCCTAAGTGAAGGTTACTGCTTCCCAGGTGCCCTTATCCTGGGGTTGTTACGAGACTGAAAAGCATGAAGCACTTGCAGATGTCAGGAGCCCATGTGGACCTCTGAGTCCCTAAAGTGCTCAGTGCCGTGGAAGCGTGTTCCCCAGGGGCAAGGTTGGGGTTCACCGCCTTCCTGGCCTTTCACAGCCCTGCAAGACGGTATCCAGAAGTCTCAGGATCTCCTCTCATCCTTAGCAGTGCACGTGTGTCGCAGAAACTTGCTAGAGACCAAACATTCAGCATTCTGAAACAGAAAGTGATGGACAGGATGAGTTAAAAAGGAAAGAAGAATAGGAGATTGTGATAGGAAAACAAGGCGCGGCTCGCTCTGGGCTGGCTTGTGTCCCCTGCCCCGTCTCCCTTCCGCTCAGGGTCTCCATCTTGCCTGGCAAAGGTGAGGAGCTCATGGGAGGCTTAGGAGTTCCCAGAGGACCTGGGGCTTCCCGGAGCCACCCACGCTGGTGGACCTCAATCCTGGTCACACACCGGAATCCTGTGGGTTGCTTTCTAAAAACACTGATTCCCTTCCTCACCCGGACTTCTGGGTGGGACCATCTCAGGGGTCGGGCCAAACGTGCGTTTTCACAGAGCAGATGAGGTTTCCGTTCCCGGCCTGTGGCTGGAGCCAGGGCTGGCCAGGCCCCAAAGCGGCCAGTGCTCGCAGCACTGTGTCCTTCTGTGCCCAGGCGCACAGCCCGCAGCGCAGCCCGGGACGGCGGCAGCAGGCGTGAGGTCCGCCCGCCTCTGTCCCCACAGTCACGCTGCCGCGTCCTCTCTTCCAGGAGGGATGTGCGTCTGCGGAGACAACTGCAAATGCACAACGTGCAACTGTAAAACGTGCCGCAAGAGTGAGTACGGTGACGGGACGCTACTGGCCGGGAGGAGGCGGGACTGATTCTCAGCCTCCACCTTCAGCCGTGTGTGATGGAGCGGGCTCCGGACGCCTTTAGCGTGTGGGAGGGATGTGAAAGGCCACCGGAGCAGACGCCGGAGACCGGGATCCCAGGGCTGCAGCCACCCCGGCGGGGCATCCGTGATGTGTGCAGCAGGAAGACTGAGAAGTCCCGTCCCGACCGGGGAAAGAGCTAGGGCACTGACCCGAGTCCCAAGTCCTGGCTTCTAGTGTTGTATCTGCCTCTGCCCATGACCTTGGCAAGGCTGTTCCTCTCTCTGGGCCTCTGATGACTCCAGAGCACCCCTGAGATCCCCTTCAGCTAACATCCCACAACCTCCAGTACCAGGGTTTCTGCTAATATAAATCGGGGCAGGGATGAGCGGGAAGTGTGGACCCCAAGCTGACCTATCCACCTTCTCACCCTTCTAGGCTGCTGTCCCTGCTGCCCCCCAGGCTGTGCCAAGTGTGCCCGGGGCTGCATCTGCAAAGGGGGCTCTGACAAGTGCAGCTGCTGTGCCTGAAGCCCGTCTGTCATGCTGGGAACGACCCTGGGAAGTGTCTGTACAATAAATTGTGCTTTTTATATATTTGTCCAATGTGGTGCTGGTGACATTCGTGTGAAGTGGTTGGAGCAATAAAATTTTCACCTGTGGTCCTTTGGAGTTTCAGAGCATTGTTTGATGCTCACCCAGCAGGACCCAGAAAGCCTGGCACTGGGGCAGATCCCACAGCTGCCCGTCGGCACCCCTCCTGCAGATGGCTGCTCTGCACAAGCATCCGGGACCCCTGCACCTGGCACCCAAGAGCTCTGGGGAGTTAATGCCCCAGGAACAGCCAGGACCAGTGACAGAGTTTGGTGGATAAATACCCAGCATTTCCCACTTCAAGTGGGACAATTCTGTGTCTCTTCCTGTACTGCTTCCCAGAAGTCTCCAGCAACACTGAATATCTGTAGTCCATGCAGTACTTTGCTGAGTAATTGCATGGCATTCTTCCTTCTTTCCTTCCTTCCTTCCTTTCTTCCTTCCTTCCTTCCCTCCTTCCCTCCTTCCTTCCATCTTTCTTTCTTTCTTTCTTTCTTTCTTTCTTTCTTTCTTTCTTTCTTTCTTTCTTTCTTTCTTTCTTTCTTTCTCTCTCTCTCTCTCTCTCTCTCTCTTTCTTTCTCTTTCTTTCTTTCTTTCTTTCTTTCTTTCTTTCTTTCTTTCTTTCTTTCTTTCTTTCTTTCTTTCTTCCTTCCTTCCTTCCTTCCTCTCTCTCTCTCTCTC
The DNA here is from genome assembly GCA_004025085.1 of Thryonomys swinderianus. NCBI lineage: Eukaryota > Metazoa > Chordata > Mammalia > Rodentia > Thryonomyidae > Thryonomys > Thryonomys swinderianus. The sequence goes on from PVIC010015312.1 coordinate 28,411, forward strand.
TTCCTTCCTTCCTTCCTTTCTTCCTTGTTGTACCTCCTTATTCCTTTCTATGGCTTCCTAGGATCTTGACTCAAAGAAAATACTTTGGGTACAGAGTCTGCTTTGTGGGTACCCAAATCTTAACCTGACTTTTCTGTCAGTCCAGACTTCGTCCATAATGTCCTGTGCAAACAACATGGTTAGTGGACTTCAGTGGTGAATCAATCATGAAGTGAGTCTCCGTGTGTCTAAAAACACATCCTTGAGGCCAATACATAGTGAATATCAGTGACAATGCCTTGGTCATCTGGGTCGTCTCAGGATGGGTGACAGGCCATGAACCAGGTGAGGGGTGGGGGATGTGGAGAAACAGTGTTGACTGCAGACATCTGACAGATGACTTGCTGGTGGAGAGCAGGGGGCAAAGGTTCCTGGAGGCTGGCACTGAGGACAGGACTTCACCGCCCCTCATCTACTCCTGGCCACGTGGAACTGAGGTGCTATGCATTCCCACTGCCTCGGCCTCAGCAGCACTCCCCTCCCCCTCCTGTCGAGCAGCCTCCTGTGCAGGAGTGGGGAGACTGGAGCCTCTCCGGGTCACAGAGCAGCTCTGGGGTGTCTCCTGGGCTGGGCTCAGCTGGCAGAGGAACAGCAGGACTAACCCTGTGCTTCTTGAATGAGCCCTTCGCTAATTTGCACCGTCATTCTCCAGGTTGGGAAATCAGGTGGAGCCTCCCTGGGTGGATTTCCCACTCTCCGCCCCGGAGCCAGCACCAGCGTGCAGTGCAGAGGGTGTGGCCTTTGGAGGCAGACATTCCACTCCTCCCTGGCAGTGTGACCCTGGCCAAGTCATTTGTCTTCTTTTTTCTGCCCGCAGTGTAGTGGCTGAGCCCAGGGCTCTTACATGAGCTATGGCTCTATCCCTGTTTAAAAATTTAAGACAGATTTCTAAGTCCTCATATTGCCCAGGTTGGGCTTGAATTTGAGATCCTCTATCTCAGATTCCCAGAGTACAGGAGTTACAGAGATCACATTGCTTCATTTACCTTCTTGAAGCTTAGTTTCCTCCTCAGACATATGTGCCTCCCTCACAGGGTGGTAGAGAAAAACTACAGCAGGGCATCCCTGCACACAGTAGTTACCAATACAGGGCTTTAGTCAGGCCACAGCCCATCATTATCATCTGTCTGTTAATCTCTGAGAGGCCCTGCAAAGTCACTCTCTGCCACCCCAGACGCCTCTGCCATGTTGCAAAGGGCACATTGCTGTCAGTTATATCTTCTGGGGTCAGAGCCGTCCTTCCTGTCTCCCGCAGCAGGACAGCCCCATGGGATGGGTCTCAACTCAGCACAGGGCTTGGAGTGGCTGCCTCGGACAATCTCAGTTGCCACTGTCACATCCCTGAAACGGAGCATCAGCACTCACATTCTCGGTTAATGATAATAACACCAGTAATCCATACTTATTAAGTGCTGACTGTGTGCTGAACACTCAGTAAGTACCAAGCACTGTGCTAAGCCATTGAAAATCATCATCTCACGGACCTGCACAACCAGGACCCTGGAGCCAGACAACCTGGGCTCTGCTCTGGGTCCTCTGCTCTGAGAGTCAGTCTCAGGTCCTCCTCCCCAGGCTAAGAGTCCAGGGGCCCACAGGGAGTCCACACCCACTGCTCACCTCAAGTCCTTAGACAGCACTTAGACAAGGCTCCGGAGCCCAGAGCCTTCTCCCAGAGTCTGCGACTCACTTCTTCTCGGTGTCTGTCCTGCCCGAAGTGAGCCATGCGCTAGTCTGTGTGGTCTGAGGTCTGGCGGATGGCCAAGGCCAGCTGTTTCCAAGACAGAGTATGTGGGGCAGGGACTGGGCTGTGAGTTTTGATGACTACACAGAGCACAGAGCAAGCCAGGGTAGGAAGACAAAGGGGTGTGCTGCAGGCAAGGCTTCCCTTTCTGCTTTGCCTCAGGCCCTGCAAATGCTAGGGCCTGACCCCTGAAACATGCCTGGAGGGGAATTCTGTGGCAAGTTTCCTTTCACAGACAAGGCTAAGGCCCAGGGTTCCAGGGACTTGCCTCTGGGACCTGAGTCTGGGCCTGCTTAGCTCAGAACCTGACTCTGGCCTCTGCTGTGTGGGCGGGGCCAAGAGAAAGCTGTGCACAGAGCTGCACCTGACCCAGACATGAAGGGTCCCTGCCTGGGCCCTGCACTGTAGAAAGGCACAATGCAAACCTACTCCAGAGTCTGGGGAGCCCCTCACTGGTGAGCTGCTCTTTGTCTCTCACTGTGTGATCAAGTGACCCTGAACATCTGCGCCCATTACTGACAGCAGTCAGGCCACAGGAAGGCACTCCTTCATCTCTTGCCTATGTCCTTGACATAAAGAAGGACCGCACCGGTGGTGATGAGCCTGTGGCACACACCAGTGTGCTGCAGTGGCTGTTTGTATCATTGCAAGCTCTCAGAGGTTCGCCATTGCTGGATTGTACCAATGCCAAGGGGGTTATGGACAGTTCCAGTGCTCTAAAGGTTAGAAATGAGAGAAAATGCAATTAGCTCATAAGGTCCTTTTTCTCAAAAACTAAGAATGGAATAGACTCTCATCACAGACTGTCATACACATGTGTTTGCTCTTTTTTGTATTCCAGCCTATGTTTTAAGAATATTCATGAATTTGTGATGAGTAGAAATTGCACAAAGCAACTAAGGAATATTTATAATACTGAGCAATTCATATTGTTTATATAAACTCCAGTATTTAGAAATTTCTGCATGTATTTATAATTTATAAATATATGTTAATATGAATATAGATTTATAGTATATATTTACACATACACATATATGATACATAAATATATGTAACATATATCTTGTGGCCTGGGAATTTGTGTGCTCCTAGGAATTTATATGTTCAGGCCCAAGTCCACAGCATGTCAGTGTTGGGAGATGGGGATTTCAGCAGGTAACGAGGTGAAAGAAGTAAAGCCATGGTGAACATCAGCCCTTGCAAGCAGAGACACAGCAGAAGAAGAGATCAAGGTCTCTCTCTGCCACATCAAGAGAGTCAGAAAACAGCCACCTATAAACAAGGACTCGGGCCCTCACCAGACACTGTGTCTCTCAGTGCCTGATCTCGGCTTTCGAAATCTTTTCTTAACCACATGTGCCTGTTGTCTAGGGCTATGTGGGAGGCAGAGGCAGAAGGTCACGGGAGCCCGGGAGTCAGAGATGAGCCAAGCACCACAGGCAGACATCTCTCAGGAGGAAATAAATAAGCAGCCAAAGCCATTTAAGTATAAAATGTCTCTGGTCACAATACTCTGCTTTTATTTTATAAGTGAAATCACGCCCCAAATATCTCTGTGAGTTACAGGATTTCATTGTTCAGTTTTCTTTCTGCGCATGACTCCTGCTGAGCCCTAGGCAGGCCCTGAGGTCTGGGCACAGGAGGGGGCCCTGGCCACCCTGTGCGCCCCTAGCAGAAAGCTGTCCTCTGTGGGCCAGGGCCTCTCTGAGAGCCCTCGGCCTCCTCCTCTAGTCACTCCGTTTCTTTGGAGAATCCCCCACAGTCTCAGTCAGGGTGAAAGAGAATAGCTGCTCGCATGGAGGTGGAGGAGGCACCAGGGCCAGCGGTTCTACTGCCGGATCCTCCCAGCCCTCCTGGTCTCTGCCTCTCTCTCCTCTGCCCTCCCACCCTGTCCTTGCCCCACTCAAACAAAGCATAACAGGAAAACTTGCACAGAGTGCTCCCCACGCCTTTCTGAGCTCTGGCTTCTCTGCTTCTGTTTACCATCAATGTGGTTTCACCCAGTCCAGTGTTCCAGGACTGAGTGAAAATCTCTGTCTGGTCTGTTCATGTACTGCCCATGCCATCCTCACCCCTCTCCCACTCAAGTTTTCAAATAGTTTTTTGCTCTCACTTGTGCTCCCTCCCTCTCCCCCCCCCCCATTTTTATTTTCTTTCAATGGATGCTCAGGGTGAGGAGAGGTAACCCACGAGCTCATTCGAAGGTCTTGAGTCAAAAGTCTAAGCTAGACTTCTCTATTGGTATTACTTTTAATCATTGCCACAATCCAGCAGGCAGGGATTACTGTCTCCATGCCAGGCACGACCAAACTGGAGCTCAGCTTCTTCCCACATTCAGGCAGGACCGGCTGACACAGGGGCCTCAAATCCAGAGGGGAGAAGAGTTGGTAGAAATGCCAGAAGGAGGCAGGGTTCACGCGTGGCCCTGTGAATGAATAAGGACTTGTGAGAAGAAATACCAGGGAAACAAGAGTTCAGATCAAGAAGAAGAAGCCAGGTGTGGCAGTGCACACCTGCAGTTCTAGCACTTTGGGAGGCTGGGGCAGCGGGAGTACAAGTTCAAGCCCGGCCTTGGCAACTTAGTAAGACCTTGTCCCAGTGTACAGTTAAATAAAGAGTTGGGGATGTCACTCAGTTCAAAGGTCTGTGTTCATTCCCAAGTATCAGAAAATGGAGAAAAGGAAGAGCTTTTACGTGGCTAAGCCTCCTGGAGCAGGAAAGTAGTATGTGCGCAGGTTGACTAAGGGACAAGGAAGGCCCCTGAGAGGCTCTGATGGGGACTCTATAGATACCAGGCCTAGGACGGAGAACAGACACAGATGGTGAGAGAGGTAAAGCCCAGGGGCTGCACTGGCTGCAGGGGGCGCAAAGTCTGCTTGGAGTAGAAAGCAGGTCCGCTGTTTACTAAACTAAAAAACTAAGATTTACAAATAGGAAAGTGACTCTAGGTTGGCTATTTGTTGAGCACCTCTCATGGGTTACGCAATCTGCATGAAGAATCTCACTGAGTGTTCACCATAACCAAGAGGTAAAACTATTATTCCCCTGGAATGAGGGAAACAGGAGATTCAAACTGCAGTCTGACATCAAAGTCGTTGCTCTTAGGTACATCACGGCAGCTGTGAGATTCTGGCAGCCGTGTCAGGGAGGTCTGGAGAAGGATGGGCAGCACAGGGTTCCCCCTTGCGCTCCTGCTTGGAGGTGCAGTTGCGCACACTAGAAGAGTCCGAATACATCAGGGACACCGAGGTTTCTCTGCATCCCTCATGGGTACAGTTATTTCAGCATAACTCCCTCCTCCAGTCACAGAGCTTTGCGCCAGCCATTCAGGAGAAAGCGATGTTCTATGAGGGGTGCTCCCTGAACACCCACCAGAAATACAGTCTGTACAACATGACTAGTCCAGGTGTGAGGACTCTTCCTTAAGCTGCTCCTGATGAGAAGGGCAGACAGGAATGGAGTCTTTTGTGGTATGAGCTGACCACTTATGGGAGGGTTGTTGCTGCTGCTGAGGTCTTACCCTGCAGCTGGCAAAGTGCCCGACTATTTCCTACCCTATCCTTAGCTAGTCACCTCCTTGGGTTGACAATGCCTCTGACACTCCTGAAAAATATCCCATGGCTCCATCTGTCTTATTTTAACAGATGAGGACGCTCAGAAACAGCACAGGCTGTGCCCAGAGTTGCAGAGTCACACATGTCAGGCCTCCTTTATCCCTATTAAATTAGAAGGTTTAGTCCCTGAGACAGAACCCTGTGTTCCAGTCCTTGGTGTCAGGAGCAAACACAGGGAAGTGGCACACTGGCATAGTTGCAGTTCTAGCCATGGTGAAGAACCCCAGCTCACCAGTGCCCATACAGGAAGAGAACATCTTTGTGGCCTTTGGAATTCACACAACACTGCCTGGTAAGGAGGACACAGGAGGGGACAGAAAACAGAGCCAAGCAGCCAAGCCGGACTTCAGCACTCAGGTCACCAGCCTTTGTGGAGGGAAATGTATCCCTGGTCACTGATTCTGGAGAACCTCCTAATTTTAGTTATAATCACATGCCAGCCAGCCTACTATTATATGGAAATTTACTTTAATAGGAAATCTGTATCATTGCTACTGAGGAGATACTGAATCATTTGCTATAAACAGGAGTAACCCTGGAGATAATGACAGAGACAATAAAGCAAAGCCATGTGGTTTCTAGCTGGGCACTATGGCCTTCTGGGGCCATTTCCTGCACTTCCCCTGACTCCTCCGTCCTTTCTCTCTGAAAGGTTGGGGGGTAACTTGGCTTCACACCAGGTCATCAGAAGGACTAATAGAAAAAGCAAAGGAGGGCCGGAGATTTAGCTCAGTGCTTCCGGCACCTGCCTCCCAAACGCAAGGTCCTAAATTCGATCCCTAGTAACCACATACAATGCTGGGCATGGTGATTCACACCCACCAGCAATCAATACCACATACCACAGTGCCGGGCGTGGTGGCTCACGCCTGTAATCCCAGCACTCGGGAGGCAGAGACAGGAGGATTGCTGAGTTTGACGCTTGCCTGGGCTACATAGTGAGCATAGGGCCAGCCTGAACTACAAAGCGAGACCCTGTCTCAAAAAATAAAAAGAAAAAAGAAGAAGAAAAAGAAAAAGAAGAATAACATTGATAAATTCATCTCATCCCAAGGAGCTGGGCCAATGGAATCAGAGTCAACAGATGTGCTTCCCATTCCAGCTCCCCTGTGACCCTGCTTTGTGTCTTTGACCAAGACCTATGCTGTCTCTGGTTCCTTATCTGCTGAAAAAGAAAAGCCGTGAGTTTCTGCAAGGAATCTCAGGCTCGCTGCTCAAAGTCTTGGCCGTGTGGGACAAGGACAAGACAGTGAGGGGACAGACATTGGCACATCAAGTGTCTTGATCAAGGGGTGAGAACTTCAGGGAGTGATTTCAAGACCTGGGCTGTAGTAATAATCTGGCGAGAGGTGGAAAGGCTGTGGCCCTAGACACTGTGGCTCACAATGACTGCTACAGACTCAAAAGCTGATCCCTGAAGGGAAGGGCTGGGGCCTCCGACATACCAGGAAGAATCCTGGGCCTGGCTGGCGTCTATGTGGAGAGCGACGGAGTCCTCGCCGGGAGGGCAGCTCAGAGATTTGATGTCCTCCGCTGTGAGAAACAGTGCAGTATCACAGGCCAGGAGGACACCTGCCAGGTCGGGGTGTTGCACACCATCGAGGGCCTGAAGGGAGAACTTCCGGGACCGTGGACCTGCCTGTGGGTGGAAAGGGGAAAAAAGATGACTGT
>PVIC010015313.1:0-35235 GCA_004025085.1 Thryonomys swinderianus
CTCCATGCCACAGGAAACTGCAAAAAAGCAGGAGTGGCTATCTTGTTTGCAGACAAAATAGATTTCAAACCCAAACTGATTAAAAGAGATAAAGAAGGTTACTATATTCTCATACAAGGAACTATCCAAGAGAAAGAAATAACAATCATAAATATTTATGCACCGAACTCTAACGCACCCAACTATATAAAACAAACATTACTGGACATGAAAAGCCAGTTATTCATGAATACAATAGTAGTAGGGGATTTTAATACTCCTTTGTCACAAATTGACAGATCAACTGGACAAAGAATCAATCAGGAAATACTTGAGCTAAATCCAACTTTTGAGCAAATGGACTTATTAGATGCCTACAGAATTTTTCACCCTTCAAAGTGAGAATATACCTTCTTCTCAGCTGCTCATGGATCATTCTCCAAAATAGATCACATTCTACTCCATAGAACAAGCTTAAGTAGATGCAAAGGAATTGAAGTTATCCCCTGCATACTATCAGACCATAGTGCCTTGAAACTGGAGCTGAATAGCAGAAGTAATTCCAAGATCCTTACAAACACATGGAAATTGAACAACACTCTGTTAACCAACCAATGGGACACAAAAGAAATTAAAGAAGATATTAAACAGTTTCTACAACTAAACGACAATCCCAGAACAACATACAGGAATTTATGAGACACAATGAAAGAAGTTCTGCGAGGGAAATTCATAGCAGTGAATGCATACACTCGGAAAATAGAACAAACTGAAATAAACAATCTAATGATGAACCTCAGACAACTAGAAAAAGAGGAGCAAAACAAACCCAAAGCACATACTAGAGAGGAAATTATAAGGATCAGAGCAGAATTTAATGTAATGGAGACAAAGAGAACAATACAAAGAATCAATGAATCAAAGAGCTGGTTCTTTGAAAGGATAAATAAGATTGACAGACCCTTAGCCAATCTTATCAAACAAAGGAAGGAAAAGACTCAAATCCATGCTATAAGGAGTGAAAATGGGGAAATCAGCACAGACCCAGAAGAAGTCCAAAGGATCATAAACACATATTTTGAAGATCTGTACTCCAAGAAGATGGAAAATCTAGAAGAATTGGTTAGATTGCTAGACTCATATGAACTTCGAAAGCTGAATGAAGAGGATATAAAAATGTTAAACAACCCGATATCAATCTGGGAAACTGAAAATGTAATAAAAAACCTACCAACAAAGAAAAGCCCTGGTCCTGACGGCTTCACTGCTGAGTTCTACAAAACTTTTAAAGAAGAGTTAATACCAGTGCTTCTCAATCTCTTTAATGATATTGAAAAGGAAGCAGTACTCCCCAAATCAATCCTTGAAGCAACCATTACCTTGATTCCAAAGGCAGTGAAAGATCCCACCAAAAACAAAACTACAGGCCAATCTCTCTAATGAACATTGACACAAAAATCCTCAATAAGATACTTGCAAACAAAATACAGAGAGTTATCCAAAAAATCATACATCCTGATCAAGTCAATTTATCCCAGGGATGCAAGGCTGATTCAGCATATGTAAATCAATCAATGTAATACACTATATTAACAGACTTAAGGAAAAAAAAACATATGATTATCTCAATAGACGCAGAAAAAGCATTTGACAAAATCCAACACCCATTTATGATCAAAACCCTAAGAGAATTGGAATCGATGGACTTTATCTCAATTTAATAAAAGCTATTTAAGAGAAACCAACAGCCAGCATCATACTCAATGGGCAAAAACTCAAACCTTTTACACTAAGGTCAGGAATGAGACAAGGATGCCCATTGTCACCACTTTTGTTCAATATAGTGCTGGAGATATTAGCCATAGCAATCAGACAGGACAAAGGTATAAAAGGAATAAAGATAGGAAAGGAAGATATTAAACTGGCATTATTTGCTGATGATATGATACTCTATCTTGAAGATCCTAAAAACTCAACCAAGAGACTGCTAGACTTAATTACCAAATTTGGTAGTGTTGCTGGATATAGGATCAATGCTCAAAAATCAACAGCCTTTGTCTACACAAACAACAGACTCATTGAAAGAGAAATTGGGGAGTCAATCCCTTTCACAGTAGCACCCAGAAAAATGAAATATCTAGGAATCAACCTAAGAAAAGAAGTGAAAGACCTCTACTCTGAAAACTATAGGACTCTGAAAACTGAGATAGAAAAGGAAACCAGAAAATGGAAAGATATCCCTTGTTCCTGGGTCGGGAGAACCAACATCGTCAAAATGGCTATACTCCCACAACTACTGTATAGATTCAATGCAATTCCAATTGAAATTCCAATGGTATCCTTCACAGAGTTAGAGAAAATAATACAAAAATTCATCTGGAAACACAAGAAACCTAGAATAGTAAAGGCAATTCTAAGCAACCACGACATGGCAGGGGGTGTTGCAATCCCCAATTTAAAACTCTACTATAAAGCCGCTGTGATAAAAACTGCATGGTACTGGGAAAGTAACAGACCAGAGGACCAGTGGAATAGATTAGAAGACCCAGAAACAACTCCAGATACACTAAGCCACCTTATCTTTGACAAAGGAGCCAAACATCCCCAATGGAAGAAAGACAGCCTCTTTAACAAATGTTGCTGGAAAAACTGGGCTTTTGCCTGCCAAAAGCTAAAGCTAGACCTATCTCTTTCACCATGCACAAAACTAAACTCACAGTGGATACGAGCCTTAAACATTAAAACAGAAACAATAAGCCTGCTGGTAAACAGGCTAGGTAAAACTCTCGGAGACATTGGCTTAGGCAGAGACTTTATGAATAAAACCTCTGTAGCACAAAAACTAGCAGAAAGAATCAACAATTGGGATCTCATCCTACTGAAAAGCTTCTGCACAGCCACAGAAGTCACTGGTACTGCTAGAAGAGAACCAACAACATGGGAAAAAATCTTTACTAGCTTTTTATCAGACAAAGGGGTATTATCTACAATATATAAAGAACTCAAACAGATCAGCCTCCCCAAGTTTAAAGACCCAATTCAAAAATGGGCATCTGAAATGAACAGACACTTCTCAGAGGCAGAAATCAAAGCAGCCAAGAAACATATGAAGAAATGTTCAACATCACTGGTCATTTGAGAGATGCAAATGAAAACAACACTGAGATTTCATCTCACTCCACAAAGAATGGCCGTGATCTCAAAATCAACCAATGATAAATGCTGGCGTGGCTGTGGGGAGAAAGGAACTGTTGGTGGGATTGCAGACTTGTGCAACCATTATGGAAATCTGTGTGGAGATTTCTCAGAAAACTAGGACTAGGGGTTCCATTTGACCCGGCTATCCCCCTGCTAGGAATATACCCAAAAGAATTTAAAAACTCACATTGGAAAGACAGGTGTACACCATTGTCCATAGCAGCTCAATCTTGGAAACAACCCAAATGTCCATCAACTGGAGAGTGGATAAAGAAGATGTGTTTTTTTTTTTAATAAACTGGAGTATTACTCTGCCATAAAGAATGACGATCCATTTAGGTGCAAATGGAGACACCTGGAGGATATACTAATAAGTGAAATCAGTAGATCACAGATAGACCATTACCGGATCTTCACTTTGACATGAACACCTGTAGATGCAAATGAGCTTTAGAAAGTATGACAGCTTTTATAGAGTGCAAAATTTCTATAGGAAACCTGGTGTGGGAATGTGATGAGGGGAAGGAATAAATATGATATAGAAAGAAAATAAAAGAGCATGTATAAAGGGGGTGAGGAGGGGTGGGTGGGTAGGGATATGGATAAAAATGAGAATTAACTTGTGTCATATACTGGTACAAATTCCCCAATGTTATACATGATCTTGATATGTATATAAATTATACCAATAAAAAATTCAATTTATAAAAAAAATGTTAAACAACCCGATATCAATCTGGGAAATTGAAAATGTAATAAAAAACCTACCAACAAAGAGAAGCCCTGGTCCTGATGGCTTCACTACTGAATTCTACAAAACTTTTAAAGAAGAGTTAATACCAGTACTTCTCAATCCCTTTAATGAAATTGAAAGGGAAGTAGCACTCCCCAAATCATTCCTTGAAGCAACCATCACCTTGATTCCAAAGACAGGGAAAGATTCCACCAAAAAACAAAACTACAGGCCAGTCTCTCTAATGAACAATGATGCAAAAATCCTCAATAAGATACTGACAAACAGAATACAGAGAGTTATCAAGAAAATCATACATCCTGATCAAGTCAGATTTATCCCAGGGATGCAAGGCTGGTTCAACATATGTAAATCAATCAATGCAATACACTATATTAACAGACTCAAGGACAAAAATCATATGATTGTCTCAATAGATGTAGAAAAAGCATTTGACAAAATCCAACACCCATTTATGATCAAAACCCTAAGAGAATTGGAATCAATGGACTTTACCTGAATTTAATATAAGCTATTTATGAGAAACCAACAGCCAGCATCATACTAAATGGGCAACAACTGAAACCTTTCCACTAAGATCAAGAATAAGACAAGGATGCCCGTTGTCACCACTCTTGTTCAATATAGTGCTGGAAACATTAGCCGTAGCAATCAGGCAGGACAAAGATATAAAAGGAATAAAGATAGGAAAGGAAGAAGTTACACTGTCATTATTTGCTGATGATATGATACTCTGTCTAGAGGATCCTAAAAACTCAACCAAAAGACTGCTAAACTTAATTACCAAATTTGGTAGTGTTGCTGGATATAGGGTCAATTCTCAAAAATCAAGAGCCTTTGTCTACACAAACAACAGACTCAGTGAAAGAGAAATTGGGGAGTCAACCCCTTTCACAGTAGCACCCAGAAAAATGAAATATCTAGGAATTAATGTAACAAAGGAAGTGAAAGACCTCTACTCTGAAAACTGTAGGACTCTGAAAACTGAGATAGAAAAGGAGATCAGAAAGTGGAAAGATATCCCTTGTTCCTGGGTCGGGAGAACCAACATCATCAAAATGGCTATACTCCCACAATTACTTTATAGATTCAATGCAATTCCAGTTGAAATTCCAATGGTATACTTCGCAGAGCTGGAGAAAATAATACAAAAATTCATCTGGAAACACATGAAACCTAGAATAGCAAAAGCAATTCTAAGCAACCATGATATGGCAGGGGGTATTACAACCCCCAATATAAAACTCTACTATAAAGCCGCTGTGATAAAAACTGCATGGTACTGGCAAAGTAACAGACCCAGGACCAGTGGAATAGATTAGAAGACCTAGAATCAACCCCAGATACACTAAACCACCTTACCTTTGACAAAAGAGGCAAACATCGCCAATGGAGGAAAGACAGCCTCTTTAACAAATGGTGCTGGAAAAACTGGCCTTTAACCACCAAAAGCTAAAGCTAGACCTATCTCTTTCACCATGCACAAAACTGAACTCACAATGGATATGAGACTTAAACATTATAAAAGAAACAATAAGCCTGCTGGAAAACAGGCTAGGTAAAACTCTTGGAGACATTCACTTAGGCGGAGACTTTATGAATAATGCCTCTATAGCACAAGAACTAGCAGAAAGAATCAACAAATGGGATCTCATCCTACTGAAAAGCTTCTGCACAGCAAAAGAAGTCACTGGCACTGCTGAAAGACAACCAACAACATGGGAAAAAATGTTTACTAGCTGTTTATCAGACAAAGGGCTATTATCTACGATATATAAAGAAATCAAACAGATCAACCTCCCCAAGTTTAAAGACCCAGTTCAAAAATGGGCATCTGAAATGAACAGACACTTCTCAGAGGCAGAAGTCAAAGCAGCCAAGAAGCATATGCAGAAATGTTCCACATCACTGGTCATTCGAGAGATGCAAATGAAAACAACACTGAGATTTCATCTCACTCCACAAAGAATGGCCACTGTCACAAAATCAACCAACAATAAATGCTGGTGTGCCTGTTGGGAGAAAGGAACCCTTCTCCACTGTTAGTGGGATTGCAGACTTGTGCAACCATTGTGGAGATCCGTGTGGAGATTTCTCAGAAAACTAGGACTCGGGGTCCCATTTGACTCTGCTATCTCCCTGCTGGGAATATACCCAAAAGAATTTAAAAACTCACATTGGAAAGACAGATGTACACCCTTGTTCATAGCAGCTCAGTTCGTGATAGCTCAATCTTGGAAACAACCCAAATGCCCATCAACTGGAGAGTGGATAAAGAAGATGTGGTTTTTTAAATAAAATGGAGTATTATTCTTCCATAAAGAATGACAAGATCAATCCATTTATGTGCAAATGGTGACACCTGGCGGATATACCAATAAGTGAAATAAATAGACCACAGGTAGGCAAATACTGAAGCTTCTCTTTGACTTGAATACCTGTAGATGCAAATGAGCTCTAGAAAGTATGACAGCTTTTATAGAGTGGGAAATTTCCATAGGAAATTTGGTGTAGGAATATAATGAGGGGAAGGAATAAATATGATTCAGAAAGAAAATAAAAGAGTATGTATAAAGGGAGTGGGAAGGTGTGGGTGGGTATGGATATGGGTAAAAATGAGGATTAACTTGTGTCATATACTGGTACAAATTCCCCGATATTATAAGTGATTGTGATATGTATATAAATTGTACCATTAAAGAATTTAATGAAAAAGAAAAAGAAGTTAAGGTAAGAATGAAGAGGAGAGGAGGGAAGGGAGAAGAGTTTGTGGGAGTAAAAATAATCAAAATAATTATACAGGGCTGGAGGGTTAGCTCAGTGTTTCTGGTGCCTGCCTCGCAAGCGCAAAGACTTGAATTCGATCCCCGGTAACCACATAGAATGCTGGGCATGGAGACACGCCCACCAACAATCAACACCGCATACCACAATGCCGGACGTGGTGGTTCACGCCTGTAATCCCAGCACTCGGGAGGCAGAGGCAGGATGATTGTTGAGTTCATGGCAGCTTGCCTGGGCACCACAGTGAGCTGAACTAAAAGCAAGACCATGTCTCAAAAAAAAAATAATTATACACATTTTCCAATAGACTTTCATGAACCTCCTCATTCTGTATTGCTAATATGCACCAACAAAAGTAACAACACAAAACAGCATAATAAATTACAAAATTTCTATTTTGAAAATGAAATATCTCGCTTTAGTTTTTGGTCCATATAATTTTCTCCTCTTTGCATAGTGAATTCTCTGCAAAGAAATTCTACTGAAGCCCAACTTTTATTCAGAAATTTAAAGCAGGCTTATCCTGAGGCACAGAGGTCACTGTACCATAAATTGTTTGAGATAACTTTGCTGAACAGTCTTGAGCATATGACTGTGTCCATTTCTAGCACAAATAAGTTGGTTATGTCTCATGTGAGCAACTTAACTCAAAGAAGTACCATGTTTCCAAACTCTGTTGGCATTAAATATCCTGACATACCCTTATAGATAAATTCTCCCACGGATTGTAAAGTTACATGTTGGTTATTGAGGTGTTTTGGGATTGATATGAGTGGATAGAAGGAAAGTATTGTATTCAGTGTTACCTTTCTATATTGTTTCTCATTGGATCAGTTTAGCAATTGTGTGTCCCTCACCTCCCTTCTCCAAGAGGTGATACATGGCATGAATAAATACTGCTGAATAAGGGGTATTTCTTACCTCCTGGAAGTTTGAAGTGCTACGTTAAAAATTCTATAACAGGGCCGGAGGGTTAGCTCAGTGGTTCCAGTGCCTACCTCGCAAGTCCAAGGTCCTGAGTTTGATCCCCGTTAACCACATATAATGCTGGGTGTGGAGACACGCCCAACAACAATCAACACTGCATACCACAATGCTGGACATTGTGGCTCACGCCTGTAATCCCAGCACTCAGGAGGCAGAGACAGGAGGATTGCTGAGTTCGCGGTGGCTTGCCTGGGCACCATAGTGAGCTCAGGGCCAGCCTGAACTACAAAAGCGAGACCCTGTCTCAAAAAGCAAAAAAAAAAAAAAAAAAAAAAAAAAAAAAAAAAAAAAAAAAAAAAAAAAAAAAAAAAAATTCTGTAACAAGGAGTGTGCGCAGGGCAGTTTGCTTGCTGGGAACCTAGACCACAAAGGAGGCCTGTGCCATTACCTGTGCCCAGGGTGGCGGCCAGCAGGCTGGCCCCCATTGCACACCAGAGCTATACTGAGACAGACTAGGCAAGTGCACACAGGAAAGATTGCTCCCCAGTATCCTAAACCACAAAGGAGGCCCACATCATTATCTGTACCCAGGGCGGTGGCCTACCCACTGGCCCCCATTCCACACCAGAGCTACACTAAGACGCACCAGGCAAGATAAAGGTTGAGGGATATCTCCTTTTGCCTACTGTGCTTAGCTTTGTATATTGTTGTTGCTGATTTTGATGATGTTGATACTTTTGTTTTTTCTTTTGAGACAGGGTCTCGCTTTGTGTTCAGGCTGGTGCTGAGCTCACTATGTAGCCCAGGCAAGCCTCAAACTCAGCAATCCTTCTGTCTCTGCCTCCTGAGTTCTGGGATTACAGGCGTGAACCACCACACCTGGCACTGTGGTATGCGGTGTTGATTGTTGGTGGGTGTGAGTCTCCATGCCCAACATTGTATGTGGTTACTGGGGATCGAACTCAGGACCTTGCACTTGCAAGGCAGGTGCCAGAACCACTGAGCTAACCCTCTGGCCCTGATATACTTTTTATTACTTCATTCTGACATAAATAATTTTTTTCCTAATTTGCTGGTATTGAATCTGGCTAACATTCTGGGTATCTGTCCTCTTAATCACTTACATCTTTATAGAAGAGGGAAACTAATTTCTGTTTTGCCTTCTACTCCTGGGTCCCTTTATTCACCTCTTGTTCCCACACCCTCTCCTGTCTTCTGGTCAGAATCAATATCCAGAAGTAAAAGGCTCTCAGTCTGCCATAATTCTTATTCTGTATTATTATAAGAAGGTGTGCAAAGTCTCCAGTGATCTTGCAGCTCTCACTTGGTACTGTCTTATATCTGCCCCTTTAGCCTCTGTTAACCTCTAGCATATATGAGGTTCTTGAGATCTATGTGATCTTTATAAATCTGCTAACTGTATCTCTAAGCTTTCATTCTGGTTCTGTCTTTCTACCTTCCTGACTCCCTAGTGACCTTTTATTCCCAAAGGGTACTGCAGGTACATTTAAGACCTGCATGTGGTATACACATTTCTGTTAATTGTAAATTTTGGCATATGGACATAGAGGTAACCCATGAATTCAAAGTCTTCGGAATAGAAATTATCAAAACTTTTCATTTCATTTACAGTGTTTAACACTGTTGTTGGTGCTGATTTCATTATGGTAACAAAGATAATGGAATTCTTCTGTTCAAATACCTCCCATGATGTTCCAGAACAGAGAGCTCTCAAGGGTCATTGCAGATTCATGGAGAACAACCCAGGAAGGTACCATTTCCAAAGGGTCCTGAATAATAGAAAGAGACTTGCAACAAACATTTGCCTGACACCAGGCAAGGAATTAAACAAATAACATTAGTAACAACAAAGGAGTAAAAATGAGAAAATATTCAAAAAGCCAGACGAAAAGATCACCACCACGGGTGAATTTAGGGAAGTCAAGCAAGCTGAAACTCAAATACCAGGACTCTTTGAGATGGTAACAAAAGCAGATCTAGTAAAATGGAAATCAGAACTCATCTCTGAGATGAAAACTGAGATACTTTCCACAGTGAAGGACTTCATTAAAAAAGAGATCAGCAAGATGATAGAATCTAAGATAGCAAAAACAATTGAACCTTTTAAACCAGCTTCAAGCAGAGCTCCAGGTGATGATGAAGAACGAAACTTTGCAAAGTAGGATGAATGAAGCAGAGAACTGAATTTCAGGTGTAGAGGACAAGATAGCAGCCAATGAACAGAAAGAAATCATCTATGGAAAAGGGGAAGGGACCATGAGAAATCAATCCAATAGCTTCTAGATGATTTGAAGAAGAATGACATAACACTGATTGAAGTCACTGAGGAAGCAGTAGATAGTGCGAAAGCCAAAACAAAACAAAACAAAACAAAACAAAACAAAACAAAACAAAACAAAAAGAACTGTTGTCAGAGATAACAGCAGAAAACTTCACAGGAAAAGAATGGGACATACAGATAAATGAGGCCTATAGGACTCCAAAAGGCCATGACATGAAAATATCTACACCTAGACACATAATTATCAAGGTTCCAGATGCACAACAAAAGGATGAAATACTGAAAGCAGTTAGAGAAAGGAAGAAACTCACCTACAAAGGGAAGCCCATTAGGATCACAACAGACTTTTCAACACAAACACTCAAAGCAATGAGAGCTTGGAGAAAAGTGTTTCCAGCATTGTAGGAAAAACAATCTCCAACCTAGACTGATGTATCCTGCAAAACTATCTTTCAGAATAGACGGGGAAATAAGATTCTTCCATGACAAAGAACACCTGAAAAATTTCACAAATATGAAAACTACACTCCAGAGCATTCTAAAGAACATCTTGGGAAAACAAAAAACAGACAATTCCATGCCACGAGACCCAACAGAGTGAACTCATTGGGGTAAAGAAGAAACTGAAAGGAAAAGGGGAAAAGTAAGGAAGAAAACAACCAAGAACAGGGAAACATGGCAGCTCTAAATATGTCCATAGCAGTTATAACCATTAAGGTCAGTGGACTCAACAGGCCAATTAAAAGACACAGATGAGCAGATTTGATCAAGAAACAGGATCCTACAATCTGGTGCATACAGGAAACACACCCAATTCAGAAGGAAACCCATAGACTGAAAATAAAAGGATGGAAAATAATTTTCCATGTAACAGGAACCTGCAAAAAAGCAGGAGTGGCTATTTTGTTTGCAGGTAAAATAGATTTCAAACCCAAACTGATTAGAAGAGACAAAATAAGTCACTGTATTCTCATACAGGAAATAATCCAGGAGAAAGAAGTTACAATCATAAATATTTATGCACCAAATTCTAATCCACACACCTATATATAACATTAATGAACATGAAAAGTCAGATAATCACTAATACTATGGTAGTAGGGGACTTCAATATTCCACTGTCACAAATTGACAGATCGACTGGACAAAGAATCAATAAGGAAATACTTGAGCTACACCAAACTTTTGAGCAAATGGACTTAATAGATGCCTACAGAGTATTTCACCCTACAAAGTCAGAATATATGTTCTTCTCAGTTGCTCATGGATCATTCTCCAAAATGGATCACATCCTAGTACACAGAACAGACTTAAGTAAATGCAAAGGAATTGAAGTTATCCCCTACATACTATCGGACGATAGTGCCTTGAAACTGGAGCTCAATTGCAAAAGAAATTCCAAGATCCTCACAAACACATGGAAATTGAACAACATTCTGTTGACCAACCGATGGACCACAAAAGAAATTAAAGAAGAAATTAACAGTTTCTACAGTTAAATGATAACCCCAGTACAGCATACAGAAATTTATGGGATACAATGAAAGTGGTTCTATGAGGGAAATTCATAGCAGTGAATGCCTACATCTGAAAAATAGGACAATCTCAAATAAACAATCTAATGATGAACCTGAAACTATTAGAAAAAGAAGAGCAAAACAAACCCAAAGCTCGTCCTAGGGAGGTAATTGTAAGGATCAGAGCAGAAATTAATGCAATGGAGACAAAGAGCAATACAAAGAATCAATGAATTGAAGAGTCTGTTCTTTGAAAGGATAAATAAAATAGACAGACCCTTAGCCAAGCTTATCAAAGAAAGGAAAGAAAAGGCTCAAATCCATGCTATTAAGAATGAAAATGGGGGGCCGGAGGGTTAGCTCAGTGGTTCCGGCGCCTGCCTTGCAAGCGCAAGGACCTGAGTTCGATCCCCGGTTACCACATATAATGCTGGGCGTGGTGGCTCATGCCTGTAATCCCAGCACTCGGGAGGCAGAGACAGGAGGATTGCTGAGTTCGTGGTGGCTTACCTGGGCACCATAGTGAGCTCAGGGCCAGCCTGAACTACAAAGTGAGACCCTGTCTCCAAAAAGCAAAAAAAAAAAAGAATGAAAATGGGGAAATCACCACAGATCCATTGGAAGTCCAAAGGATAATAAACATGTATTTTGAAAATTTGTACTCCAAAAGATGGAAAATCTAGAAGAAATGGATAGATTCCTAGACACATGTGAACTTTGAAAGCTGAACCAAGAGGATACAAAAATGCTAAACAACCCAATATCAATCTGTGAAATTGAAAATGTTATAAAAATCCTACCAACAAAGAAAAGCCCTGGTCCTGATGGCTTTACTACTGAATTCTACACAACTTTTAAAGAGGCTTTAATGCCACTACTTCTCAAACTCTTTAATGAAATTGAAAGAGAAGCAGTACTCCCCAAATCATTCCTTGAAGTAACCATCACCTTGACTCCAAAGGCAGAGAAAGACCCAACTGAAAAAGAAAACTATAGGCCAATCTCTCTAATGAACATTGATGCAGAAATCCTCACTAAAATATTGGCAAATAGAATACAGAGAGTTATCAAGAAAAATCATACACTCTGATCAAGCTGGATTTATCCCAGGGAGGCAAGGATGGTTTAACATACATAAATCAATAAATGTAATACACTACATTAATAACTCAAGGACAAAAACCATATGGTCATCTCAGTAGATGCAGAAAAAGCATCTGATATAATCCATCACCTATTCATGATCAAAACCCTACAGAGAATCGGAATAGATGGACTTTATCTTAATCTAATACAAGCTATTTATGAGAAACCAACTGCCAGCATCATACTAAATGGGCAACAACTGAAACCTTTTCACTAAGATCAGGAATAAGACAAGGATGCCTGCTGTCACCACTCTTGTTCAATAGAGTGCTGGAAACATTAGCCATAGCAATTAGACAAGACAAAGAAATAAAAGGAATAGGTAAGGAAGAAGTTAAACTGTCATTACTTGCCAATGATATGATTCTTTATATAGAGGATCCTAAAAACTCAATCAAAAGACTGGTAGACTTCATTGCCAAATTTAGTAGTTTAGCTGTCCACAAGGTCAGTGCTCAAAAATCAACAGCCTTTGTATACACCACCAACAACAGAATAATTGAAAGAGAAATTGGGGGGTCAATCCGTTTCACAATAGCACCCAGAAAAAGGAAATATTTAGGAATCAATCTAACAAAGGTGAAAAACTTCTACTCTGAAAACTATAGGACTCTGAAAAAGGAGATAGAAGAGGATATCAGAAAATGGAAAGACATCCCTTGTTCCTGAGTGGAGAGTACCAACATCGTCAAAATAGCTATACTCCCACAATTGCTACACAGATTCAATGCAATTCCAATTGAAATTCCACTACCATACTTCAAAGAGCTAGAGAAAATAATTCAAAACTTCATCTGGAACCACAAGAGACCTAGAATAGCAAAAGCAATTGTAAGCCACCAGGACATGGCAGGGGGTATTACAATCCCCAAGTTAAAATTGTACTATAAAGCCAGTGTGATAAAATCTGCATGGTACTGGCAAAGTAACAGACCCGAGGACCAGGGTGATAGATTAGAAGATGCAGAAACAACTCCAGATACACTGAGCCACTTTATCTTTGACAAAGGAGCCAAACATCTTCAATGGAGGAAAGATAGCCTCTTTAACAAATGGTGCTGGAAAAACTGGGCTTTAACCTGCCAAAAACTACAGCCAGACCTATCTCTTTCATTGTGTACTAAACTAAAATCTCCATGGATTTGAGACTTAAACATTAAAACAGAAACAATAAACCTGCTGCAGAATAGGTTAGGTAAAACTCTTGGAGACATTCGCTTAGGCAGAGACTTTATGAACAAAAATGTATAACATGAGAACTAGCAGAAAGAGTCAACAAATGGTATTGCGTCCTCTTAAAAAGCTTCTGCACAGCAAAAGAATCCACTGGCATCACTAAAAACTACCACAATATGGAGAAAATCTTTACTAGCTGTTTATCAGACAAAGGGCTACTATCTAGGATATATAAGGAACTTAAACAAATCAGACCTCCAAGTTTAAAGACCCAATTCAAAAATGGGCATCAGAAATGAACAGGCATTTCTTGGAGGCAGAAGTCAAAGCAGCCAAGAAGCATATGAAGAAAAGTTCAACATCACTGGTCATTCGAGAGATACCAATAAAAACTACACTGAGATTTCATCTCACTCCACAAGGAATGGCTACTATTGCAAAATCAACCAGCAATAAATGCTGGTGAGGCTTCAGGAAGAAAGGAATCCCTCCCCAGTTTTGGTGGAATTGTAGACTTGTACAACCATTGTGGAGATCAGTATGGAGCTTCCTCAGAAAACTAGGATTAGAGGTCCCATTTGACACTGGTATTCCCCCTACTAGGAATATACCCAAAGGAATTAAAAGAATCATATTTTAAAGGCATATGCACACCCATGATCATAGCAGCTCAGTTTGTGGTAGCCCAATCTTGGAAACAATCCAGATGCCCATCAATTGGAGACTGGATAAAGAAGATTTTTTTTAAATTAAATGGAATATTTCCATGCCATAAACAATGACAAGTTCATTCATTTCTGTGCAAATGGACATAGCTTGACACACTACTAAGTGAAATAAATAGATCCCAGATATGTAAATACTATACATATCTTTTCTCTGGTATGAGAACCTGTAGATGTAAAAGAAGGTATGATAAATTTTGTAAAATAGGAAATATTCAAAGGGAATGTGGTGAGGGAAAGTAATGAGGGGAAAGCATAAAAATGATTTGGAAAGAAAAAGAAATGGCATGTATATAAGTGGTGAGGGGTTTTGGGGAGGTAGGGGTATGGGTAAAAATGAGAATTAACTTGTGTTATATACTTGTACAAATTCCCCAATGTTGAGTGTGTTTGTGAACTGTATATAAAATGTACCAATAAAGAATTCAATAAAATGATGTAACAAAAAGATGATTATATATTTTTATGCAAAAAGTGGAGTTACACTTCAATCAGTGGTGATTTTATGCAACACAGGTACTATCACTGTTCTTAATGAAATGAAACAGAAACAATTTAAAGTAAAAATGAAGAAAATTTTTTCTTAAGGTGTTCTATTATGTTTTTATATATTCCAACCTCCTTTTTTGTGTCTAAATAGTGTATTCCACACCCAACATAGAACGGTGATCTCTAGTTAAGTAGAGGAACTAGCTAAAGAAAATGGTATTTGCAAATAGAATGAAAATGTGATTTACTTCAATGCTTATAGTGATGGGACTGGATATTTTGAGCTTCATGTTTCATAACTTTTTATGTCTGTTCAAGTGTCATGGCCTCCTGCTGAAAAAGTTATTAAAGTTCTGTAGAAAATGACCTGGGAACAATGTACAGAAGTCTGTTTGAAGATTTGATGTCACATAGATAGCTTGAAATTGGAAGCTAATTCTTTTCCTACTAAGTGCTTTAGCTCTTTCTTCTTTCTACATTTAAGTAAGAAGTACTTATTTCATGCTAAATTTAATCGCTGTGTAATATTAGCTGAAGTTTTTAGAGTTGCACTTTGATGTACTCTCAGACTATTAATATTATGCTTAGTAGTGGAGTTTTAGTAAGAAACAAATTATTTGGAAGATTACAAAAGTCAGATAGGATATAAGAAAGCTCTTAAACATTGTGGCAAATAGCATTGTTTCACATAAATCTGCATGGCAAATAGTCTTTTCTGTTTATAATTTTAGTGTTTTAACATGGAACTTTGAAAAAGAACATTGTGCATCCAATATAAATTTAAGACAGTTAAGTGGAGATGGTCTATGATGAGGGTCTATTAAGAAACTTCATGGAGGATCTGAGATTTAGCTCAGTGCTTCTGGCTCCTGCCTAGCAGACTCAAGGTCCCTTGTTTGATCCCTGGTAACCACATACAATAATACCGGGCATGCTGACTCATACCCACCAGCAATCAGTACCACATACCACAGTGCCAGGCATGGTGGCTCGGGAGGCAGAGACAGAGGCAGGAGGAGGGAGAGCCAGGAGGATTGCTGAGTTCGAGTCTTGCCTGGGCTACATAGTGAGCTCAGGGCCAGCCTGAACCACAAAGCGAGACCCTATCTCAAAAAAAAAAAAAAAAAAAAAAAAAAGATGAACCACTTCACACAATTATTGTATACAGCAAGCACATACAGATAAGTTCTATATTTGAAACTCAGCTCTTGATTTTCATCCTATTCCAAACAAACTATTCTCCTAATGTTTCATCTCAGTTGTTGATAATACTCTCAAACTACTTTCACAAGTGGAAACCCCCAAATCATTCTTAATTCTTCTTCCCTCTGATCACCATATCTGTCAAATCCTTCAATGAGCACTCTTATTCCACTCACGGGAATATTTCAAATATGAATTCCCCACTCCATTTCCTAGTGACTATTTTGCCTTACTTTTCTGTCCAGTCTCCCTTTTTCTCTTTAGCTTTCAGATATCCTTTCTTTACTTCATAACCAGGATTATCTATTTAAATGTATGTATTTGTTTTAAACTCTCCAATGACTTTTCCTTCTTTTGAATACTAAATCCTCATCTAATCGTGTGGTTCCCCAGCAGTTCTCCAAGCCTGTCTCTTGTCTTCATGTTTACCACCAACTTCAGTTTTATAGGCTGCTCCCAATTTCCATCCCATGCCAGGACTTTCCCATCCAGTCCTGTTGCACATACAGATTCCTCTTTCTGTGCTACCCAGTCCTTCTCTTTCCATGGCTGTCTCTCACCTTTCATATTTTCGTCCAAGTGTCCTATGAAAGTGTGCCTTCTAATAACTATCCAAATTATTCTGAATCATCCTATTACCGATTTCCTTCTTAGAAGTTAGGCCACCACGTTATATCCTGTTCATTCATTAATTTGTTATTGTCTTCTTCCTTTTCTAGAAAGTCTGAGTTTCATGCAAGACTGGCCTTATTTCTATCTTTTAGTACCATATATTAAATATATGATATTTTTTAATGCTGTGTCAGTCAGTGTTTCTTCTCTCCCATCAGTATTATCTCTCACATTCTCCTTTCTAGCTTCCTTTCTGTTCTTCCTAAGCTTAGACCTCAGTCACCTCTGGAGTGGACATCTGCAGGGCATTGAGCATTGAAGTCACGTTACTTTGTAGCTGCAGAGAGTACAGCCCGCCATGGCCAGGTACTTGGAATATTTTCTATGGATCTCCTAGGAATCAGAGCCCATGTGGTGGGGCAAGTTAGGAAACATTTAGCTTTTCATACCTTTCTCTTAGAAGAATAGATGCTGCACAGGGGATGGGGCTAACCCAACATCTCAGTCTCTCTGATGCCAGTCACTTGCTGGTATTCACCAGTGATGTCTTACTCTACCCACTCTGCTACACAGATAGAGGCAGCCAGACTGTAGGATGGACCTCCACCAAACAAACATCCACTTCCTTTGCCTCGAGACAATGGAGAATCTTGAAGAATGGCTTTAGTTCCCCTGAACAGTACCTGTTGAACTCAGTTTTTTTTATTTGCCTCCATTTCCAGAAGGAGAAGTAAAACAGTCCAAAGAACAATACTTTCACCTCTTTGAACTTGATAATCTTGACCTTTATTTTACCATGTAAGTCAGGAGACCATATACCACAAACCTTACTAATTGCTTTTTTTCCTCCTGCCTCCCACCTGTCTCCCCCACCACTTCCCCACAAACATAAAACTTTCAACATCCTGCTGGCCATTAGCATAAATAAATCCATGCTTTTAAAGTAAAAATAGTTTTGGTGCTATATTTGTTAAAGACTACATCACCATAAGAGGATAAAAATATTCTTGAATAATAGGCACATCATACATTGTAGAGTCAATGACGTACTTTTACTGTGGTTCTCTGAAAGTCTATTATTTTAGTCATAGATTAAAACCTTGGGGACCAGAGATTTAGCTCAGTGGTTCCAGCACCTGCCTAGCAGCGCAAGGTCCCTGATTCAATCTCTGATAACCACATACAACAATACGGGGTGTAGTGACTAACATCTACCAGCAATCAGTACCACACACCACAGTGCCTGGCATGGTGGCTCACTTCTGTAATTCTAGCACTCGGGAGGCAGAAGCAAGAGGATTGCTGAGTTCAAGGCTTGTCTGGGCTACATAATGAGGTCAGGGCCAAACTGAAATACAAAGTGAGACCCTGTTTCGGAAAGAAGCAGAGAAAAGAAAAGGAAAGGAAAGAAAACACACAAACAAAAACCCTTGGTTCTCAACACAAGTTACATATCCACTTCAGAAACTGTTAAACAGTGAATCTTCCCAGGGCACGTACCTCTGTGTTTTAATTTACTTTTTCTGCTGCCAGTATGTTAGGCAGCTATAAAAATAAAAAGATAAAATGTGATTTAAATGCAATGTTTGCTGTGTGAATCAATGAATATGTTATAGCTTTCTCCCTTGTTTTTATCTTTGTTAATTTAAATTTTGTGTAACATTTATGCAATAGATAAGAAAACACTGGGCTAAGAAAGAACAGAAATGGCAAGAAATGGAATTGAGAGATCTTCAACGCCTAGAAAAACTGAAGAAATTAATGGCTGAACAGTCAGTAAAAGACAGAGAAAGGTAAAAGAGAGATTTGAAACTTTGATAATGGAGGTTGTAAGTGTGGTGCTAGTATAAACGATATCAGAGGGAGTTTTTTTAATACTTAGGGGATCCACTCAATATTTACATTCTGAAATGGATAGGTTTCTATAATGTGTTTTAAACTCCCATTTTCATACATAAACCTCTAATTCTCCATTTTGTCCCTTAGATAACCTCCTAGTTAAACTCTCACAGTGGGTATTGTAATACCTAGCTGCCCTGTGTGCATGAAATGAAATGATGCTAACTGCTGCTATGACTTAATATTTCCACTCAGAAGGAGGAAATTATTATTCATATAGGAAGAAAAGTCCTTCTACTATGGCTGCGACTGGGGGAGAAATGTACAATTATTCAAAGCCAGGTGGTATTCATGGTATGCTTATGCACCCCAGATTTTATGAAAAATCTCCTAGATTCACTTAATTTTAGAGCTGGAAAGGACATTTAAGTTGAACTAGCCAAATCTCATTTTTTATATGAACACAATGGGAGATTAAAATTATTTTTCCAAGATCACTGTATCAACCAGGGTCAAACAGAACACAAACAACATAGTAATTTGAACAGGATAAACTTAAAGATGACAATTATAAACTCTATCATGAAATGCCTGTTAGATAAAATGATGAAGAGGACACTAAAGTACACTCTAGGACTGGAAGAGACTTCTCAAGGAAGAAACAAACTTGCAACTGGGTCACTCTTGCCCTGGTTGAGATTCAGATTTCCTTGTAGAGGCTGTGGTGATGGTCCATTTCATGGTGGAAAAGTTCATGGTTGGGTTAAACTGGAGTTAATTCAGAGACAGTGGTAAAGTAGGAAGTACTTAAATTGGGTACAGGCAGGCCAGAGCTGGGGCTGATCATTGTAGGCTTGCAAGACTCAGTAGAAACCTATCTCTGAAATTTGATGGGAAAAGAATCATGAGAGTGCTACTGGAGTGTCAAAGATGAATGCAACACTGATTATCACCAATAGGTGCTGACAGCCACTCTGTGGTGAGAGCAACTGAAATTCTGCAGTGCTTTTTCCTTTTCTAACACAGCTAAATATTTTCCCATCTTTAAGGAGATATAGAGAATCCAGCTCCATTTTGTTTTTTAAAATTTGTCCTTGAGTCTTTAAAATTGATTTTATTGGTACATTTTATATACATGTTATGATCACAATCAGCATTGAGAATTTGTACCTGTACATGACACAACTTAATTCTCATTTTTCCCACTTCCCTCTCCCCAGACTCCTCACTTCCTATATACATAAGCTTTGTTTCCTTTTTCTAAAATTAATTTTTTTCTTTCTCTTTTCCATCATTCCTAATCCCCCTTTTCCCTTTGAATATTTTCTTATTATTTCACAATACCTATCATACATTTTAGAACTCATTCACACCTTCAGTAGCTCATACCAGAGAAAAGATACAGTATTTACACACATATGTCTATTTATTTCACTTATAAATAGGTCCTTGAGGTATGTCCATTTAAGTATAAATGACTCAAATTTATCATTCTTTTGGCAGAGTGATACTTCATTTTATATTAAAAATACCTTCATTTTCTTTATCCAGCATCCAGCTGATGGACATTTGGGTTCTTTTTAAGACTTGGCTATCACAAACTGAGCTGCTATAAACATGGGTGCACATATGTTATTGTGATATGACTCTTTTAATACTTTCATGTATATACCTAGCAAGGGAATAGCAGGGTCAAGAGATATTTAGTTTTTTGAGGAATCTCCACACTGATCTCCACAGTGGTTGCATCAGTCTACATTCCCATCAAAATTAGAAAAGGGTTCCTTACTCCCTGCAGCCTCATCAGTATTTGTTGTTGGTTGTTTTTGTGACAGCAGCCATTCTTGTTGAGTGAGATGGAATCTCAGTGTTGTTTTCATCTGCATCTCTAGACTGACCAGCAATGTCAAACATTTCTTTATGTATTTCATAGTTGCTTTTACTTCTTCCTCTGAAAAGTGTCTGTTCATTTCAGATCCCCATTTTTGAATTGGGTATTTAAATTTGGTGGTGGTGGGGTTGATTTTTAAAGCTTTTTATATACTCCAGCTAGTAGTCTGAGAAATAGCTGATGATTTTTCCCCATGTTGTCAATTGTCTTTTTACTCTTGTCTTGCTGTGCAGAATCTTTTTTTAATGAAATGAGATCCCAGTTGTTGATTCCTTCTGCTAGTTCCCATGCTATAGAGGTTTTGTTCATAAAGTCTTTCCCTAAACCAATGTCTCCAAGAGTTCTAACTAACCTGTTTTGCAGCAGGTTTAGTGTTTCTGTTTTAATATGTAGGTGTCCAGCCCACTTTGATTTTAGTTTAGTAAAAGATGAAAGGTGTAGATCTAGCTTCAGTCTTTGGAAGGTTCCAACACAGTTTTTCTACAACCATTTGTTAAAGAGTCTGTCTTTCCTCCATGAGGGTGTTTGGCTCCTTTGTAGAATATGAGGTACCTTAGTATATATGTAGTTGTTTCTGGACCTTCTAGTCTGTTCCACTGTTCCTCAGATCTGTTACTTTGTCAGTGCCATGTTGTTTTATCACAGTGGCTTTGTGGTATAGTTTCAAGGTGGGGATCGTCATCCCCCCTGCCATGTCTTTGTTGCCTAGGATTGCTTTTGCTATTTTAAGACTCTTGGCTTGTAGATGAATTGTTGCATTGTTTTCTCTACATCTGTGAAATATGCTGTTGGGATTTCAATCAGAATTGCATTGAATCTATACAACAGTTGTGGGAATATAGCCATTTTGATGGTGTTAGTTCTTCCTACCCAGGAACAAGGGATATCTTTCCCTTTTCTGATATCCTTTTCAATCTTCTTTTTCAGAATGTTGTAGTTTTCAGATTAGAAGACTTTTACCTGCTTTGTTAGATTGATTCCTAGATATCTCATTTCTTTGGATGGTATTATAAAAGGGCTTGCCTCCTTAGTTTCTCTCTCAGCAAGTCTGTTGTTTCAGTGTATAAAAAGGCTATTAATTTTTGAGCATTGGCTATGCTACTAAATTTGCCAATTAAGTCTAGCAATCTTTTGGTTTTTTTTAAGGATTTTTATAGAGAGTATTATGTCATCAGCAAATAATGACAGTTTAACTTCTTCATTTCTTATCTTTATTCCTTTTATTTCTTTGTCTTGTCTAATTGCTGTGGCTAATGTTTCCAGGACTATACTGAACAAGAGTGGTGGTAGTGGACATCCATGTGTTATTCCTGATCTTAGTGTGAAAGGTTTCAGTTTTTGACCATTTAGAATCATGCTGGCTGTTGGTTTCTAATAAATAGCTTTTATCAGATTGAGATAAAGTCTATCTATTCCAGTTTTCTGTAGGTTTTTGATCATAAGTGGGTGTTGGATTTTGTTGAACACTTTTTCTGCATCTATTGAGTGACCATATAGTTTTTGTCTTTGAGTCTGTTAATATAGTACGTTATGTTTATTGATTTATGTATGTTAAATCAGCCTTGCATCCCTGGGATAAATCCAATTTGGTCAGGGTGTATGATCTTCTTGATGGTTCTCTGTGTAGTCTTTGCAAGTATCTTCTTGAGGATTTTTGCATCAATATTCATTAGAGAGGTCTATAGTTCTCTTTTTTGGTTGGGTCTTTCTCTACTTTTGGTTGCTTCCAGGAATGAATTTGAGAGTACTGCTTCCCTTCTGATTTCATTGAAGAGCTTGAAAACTAGTGGTGTTAATTCTTCTTTAAAAGTTTTGTGAAGGAGACTGGGGATTTAGCTTCATGCCTACCTTGCAAGCACAAGGGCCCGAGTTTGATTCCTGGTACCACAAAAAACAAAAGCCTGTAAAAGTTTTGTAGAGTTCAGCACCAAAGCCATCAGGACCAGGGCTTTTCTTTACCAGTATGTGTTTTTTAAATTATGTTTTCAATTTCACAGATTGATATTGGGGTATTTAACTTTCTATATCTTCATTCAATTTAGGAAGTACATGTGTCTAGGAATCTATCCATTTCTTTTGTGTTTTCCATTTTAGTGGAGTATAAATTTGCAAAGTGGTATTTATTATACTCTGGACTCTGCTGGATCTGCAGTGATTTCCCCCTATTCATTCTAAACAGCATGGATTTCAGTCTTTCCCTCCCCTTATTTGATAAGACTGGCTAAGGGGCTATCAATTTTGTTTATCCTTTCAAAAATCCAACTCTTTGATTCATTGATTCTTTGTATAGTTCTCTTAGCCTCCATTGCATTGATTTCTGCTCTAATCTTCATGATTTTCTTCCTAGTATGAGCTTTGTGTTTTCTTTTTTCTAGTGGCTTGAGGTTCAGCATTCAGTTGTTTATTTGAGCTTGCTCTGTTTTCCTGGTGTAGGTACTCACTGCTATAAATTTCCATTATAGAACTGCTTTCATTTTGTCCCATAAATTCCTGTATGTTGTACTTGGATTATCATTTAATTGTAAAAGCTTTAATTTCTTCTGTGACTCATTGTTTGCTCAGGAGAGTATTGTTCAGTTCATGTGTTTGTGAGGATCTTGGAATTTTTCTTGCTACTGAACTCCAATTTCAAGGCACTAGGGTCTGACAGTCTACAAGGGATAACTTCAGTTCCTTTGCATTTACTTAAACATATTTTCTGAGCTAGCATGTGATCTAATTTGGAGAAGGAACCATGAGCAGCTGAGATGAATGTATATTCTGACTTTGTGG
Source organism: Thryonomys swinderianus (assembly GCA_004025085.1). Taxonomy (NCBI): domain Eukaryota; kingdom Metazoa; phylum Chordata; class Mammalia; order Rodentia; family Thryonomyidae; genus Thryonomys; species Thryonomys swinderianus. The sequence continues at coordinate 23,315 of PVIC010015313.1, forward strand.
AGTGAAATACTCTGTAGACATCTAGTATGTCATTTGTTCAAAAGTTTGGTTTAGTTCAAGTATTTTCTTATTGATTTTTTGTCTATTTGATGTGTCCATTTGTGACAGTGAAGTATCGAAGTCCCCTACTAATACTGTATTAGTGCTTATCTTACTTTTCATTTCCATTAATATTTATTTTATATAGTTGGTTGCAATAGAAATTGGTGCCTAAATATTTATGAATGTTATTTCTTTCTCTTGGATTGTTCCTGTATGAGAATGGTAATGTCCTCCTTTGGATCAGTTTTGGTTTGGACTCTATTTTGTCTGCAAATAGTACAGCCACTCTTGCTTTTTTTTCAGTTTCTTGTTGCATGGAGATTTGTTTTCTAAGCTTTTACTTTCAGTCTATGCCTTTTTTTTAAATTTTTTTTTTATTTTTTGAGACAGGGTCTTGTTTGTAGTTCAGGCTGGCCCTCAGCTCACTATATAGCCCAGGCAAGCCTCGAACTCAGCAATCCTCCTGTCTCTGCCTCCCGAGTGCTGGGATTACAGGCGTGTGCCGCCGTGCCCAGCTATGCCTTTCTTTTTTAATTAGGTGTGTTTCTTGTATGAAGGATATCATAGGATCTTGTTTCTTAATCCATTCTGCCAGTTTGTGTCTTTAATTGGAGCATTGAGGCCATTGACTTTAATGGTTATGACTGACATGGACTGATTTAGCCATGTCATGTTGTCTTGTTCTTGGCTCTTTTATTCTTTACTTTCCCCTCTTTCCATTCAGTTGCTTGCCTTGGCCAGTGAGTTCACTCTGGTGAGTCTCCTGAGTTTGTGACATGCATTTTTTTTTCTAAGATATTCTTTAGAATTTTTTGCAGTATGGGTTTTGTATTTGTAATGTATTTCAGGTATTCTCTGTCATGGTAGTATCTTATTTTCCCATTAATTTTCAAAGACGGTTTTGCAGGATACATTAATCTAGGTTAGAGGTTGTTTTCATTTAGTGCTTGAAACACTTCACCCCAGGCTTTCATTGCCTTGAATGTTTGTATTGAAATGTCTGCTGGGATCCTAATGGGCTTCTATTCAAGTGGGGTTTTATTTGTCTATTTTTTCAATATTTTGTTATTCTGTTGGATATCTGAACTCTTAATAATTATATGCCTAGGTGTAGATTTTTTGTATCATGGCCACTTGGAGTTCTCACTTAGCCGTATGTCTTTCCTTTTCCTTTTCCTGCCATATCTGTAAACATTTTTTTTTAGCTTTTTACACTGTCTCCTGCTCCTCATTGATTCCAGTCAGTCTTACATTATTGTTCTTTGTATCATCTAGCAGCTGTTGGATTGATTTCTTGTGGTTGCTTACCATTTTCCATAAATTATTGTTTCCCTGTTCATTGGCTGCAATCCTATCTTCTAGGTCTAAAATTTGGTTCTCACATTCATTCATCCTATTTTTCAAACTTCTATTGGAGTTTTTAATCTCCTGGAATTCTGAAGATGTTTAACAGATTCCATTGCTTTTGTAATCTGAAATTCTATCATGTTCCTGATCTCTTCTTTAATCATGTCTTTCACTGTGAACAGTATCTCTGTTTTCATTTCAGAGATTATTTCTGCTTTCTATTTTTCTAGATCTTCTTTTGTTACCATCTCAGAAAGTCCTGTTGATTGAGTTTCTGTTTGCTCAATTTCCTTTTTTCCTGGATTACCCTGTGGTGATAATCTTTGTATCTGGGTTTTTGAATTTTATTTTTCATTTCTGTTTCTTTGTTGTTGCTGATGCTATTGGTTTAATTCCTTGCCTGCTGTCTGGGCAATGTTTGTTGCAAGTCTCTTTCTTTCTAATATTTGGAATCCTTAGGAATTGCTACTTCCTGGGTTGTTCTTCTTTGATCTGTAATGGTCCTTAAACAGTCTCAGTTCTGGCACACCATACAGGTATTTAAACAGAACAATTGTACCACCTTGGTTGAAATACATTGAGTATCCCCAGCAGTATCAAACACAGCATAAGAAATGACAAACTGTGGCAATGACTATTCCAGAAAATAGAAAGAGAGGGAAAGTGAAGAAAGAGAAAAAAAAAAAAAAGAATGTAACAAGAAAAAAAAAAAACCCAATACCAAAGGCCCTCACAGCATGGACTTATTATCTCTCATAGACAGTTTGGACAATAGCATGCAGATTGGAGTTAATTAGTCACAGGAATAGTCTGAGTCCTGTATAGAACAATCTGGCTTGTGGTACGTGACTGCCTGAGTTCAGCTTAACTCCTGCAGGATTGAAAGTATAGCTGCTCTTCCCTTTTCCCTGCCTTCCTCCCTGTTTCTTCCCCTCCCTTGGGCCACTATATTATGGTTTAGGAATGACAAACTGCAGGGAGCCTGGTTGCCTGATGTTACTCTTCTTCCATCTTCCCAGAAGTTCTCCAGCTCCATTTTCACACAGCAGATAATGAAGTGTGGAAGAAGAGGTGAGAGACAATAAATTGATAACTTGCATAGTCATCCTATTTAACTAGCTCTCTAGTCTTTTCACATTTCTCATTAAATAGTGTAGATCACACACAGGAAATTTCTTTGAGTGGTAGGCATCTCAAATGTATGTCTTTAAGTCACTATGAGAAAATTGCCTAGAACATTTCTGTTTAATTTACTGCATCTACTCTGAAATATAAAGCCTCTTATAACATTACCCATAATGTTGGAAGTCATGACCATTTTACACCATATTTTCTTCATATCTAGGAAGTGTCCTTTGTGATCATTGTGACAGTTATTTGAAATACTAGTCACTAAGACTGCAGAGTCAACCTGACATTACAGATAAATGCTCATTATTCCTAAAGATATTCTAGATGAAAATCACATTATTTCCCATTCAGCTTAGGACTATAGAGTTAAATATCAGCTTCTATTGAGATAACAAAAATACAGTGAAAATGAAGTTCAAGGTTAGGAGGTCAAGCAACCAACAAGAAGCCAGACAAACAAGTACAATCAACAGTGGGTTATACTGTGGTTCAAAAACAAAGAAGTAGACAAGCCCCAAACAGCAAAATACTAAAAGGGCAAAGGCAAAGGCAGTGTTCAAAATGCTGGCTGGGCAGTCTAAAACTATTCTAGAAAAAGCAAAGCAAGTCACAGGAATTAAAAGGGGTTGGAAAACAGAACAGATGTGGAGTCCCAGCATTAGGAGACATGCTTCTAATAGAATCATCCATCCCTCATCGCAGGGAGCTTCTTTGATTACAGAGTCATTTCAGTCTTTTGCTTCCTGTCCCAGTAATTATCAGGATTAGCTGATTCAGAACTTCAGATGAAAAGAAGAAAAAATAAAATCAGATTAATCTGCATTACATAACAGGGGAAAAATAGCCATTACAGCATCGGAAAAATTACTAAGGACTAGAATCCATAGAGTTTTATTATTAACTCTTCTTTGGATAGTGTATGACCTTGGGAAAGTCAGATCATTTAATCTCCACAAGGCTTTATTTTGTGCTCTGGAAAATTGAAGTATAACATCTGAAAACTAAATGAGTTGATCAGCTCTTAAGGGTCAGTGATCTATTAGATTCAAGTCCTTTGATGAAGCACTGCAGAGCCTCATAATTATGTGTCCAGTGCCAGGATGCCAATGGTAAATTAATGAGGAAAGGTCTTAAGATATCAGGACAGATCCAAGGAATAATTCTCAGAAAAACTGGTAATGTAAACAGATGCATAATCCTTTTTCTGTGAGGGAAATGGAGTTCAACTCATTAAAAATGCCAATAGCTTTTGCTTCTGACAATAATCAGAAATTGTGTTCTTTTTGGCACTAAGAAATTTGGTTGACTGGCTAAAACACTTTCCTGTCATGGTGTGTATAGTTCACAAAAATTGTGTTTGCTATTTAATCTGTAAAATTATTTTTACATCAAAACTAGAAGCTTTGAGATATTTTTTTAGCTCTCTTCAGGGTACACACACATAGCCCTGAGGGTTTGAAAATGTTTGTTATTTACTTCCTCCTTTGTATTTTTAAGATTAAAATTCCTAAACATACCATTTGTAAATAATCTGATAGTTGAACAACATAAAAAATTCTTTTTGTAGGAGAAAGTTTGTTGAGTATTAACAGTTTCATGTAGTTCAACCTAATAAAATGATATAGGAGTTTAGTAGATTAATTACATTTTATCAATTTATTTCAATATTTTTTCATTGCATTGAAATTGTTTCTGACAGTTTCCACTAACCGCATAATCTCTTAAAACCCTATTTCCATTTCTCAGCATACTATTGAGGTTAAGAGAGAAGGCTCTAGAACCAGGACTGTTGATATTAAAATTCTAACTCTACTCTTTAAATATGTGGATAAATTATTTAGTGTCTTAGTACTTCAATTTCCCAGTCAGTACAATGAAGCTATAAATAGTATCTACTATCTGCTCATAAGACTGTTGCAATGAGATGTTGAATGCAATGCATTGTTTTGGATATAATAAATATTAAACATAAATGATTATTATCAATTGACCTTTGTACAATGAGTTTGATGCTAGCCTGGGATGCATAGTGAGTTCAGGTCCAGCCTGAACAGCAAAGTGAGACCCTGTCTCAAAAAAAATGAACCAAAACAAAATAAAGCAAGTTATCTCTTGACAATTGCATTCATGGAGTCTCTTCTCCAGAAGCAATTGCTGTATCTTTTCTTATAGGGGCTCTGAGCCCCACCTGAGGGCCCCACCCTTTCCCAAAATCCTCCTTTCCAAATACCATCACACTAGGGAAAAGAGGGACAATATACAAATTGGGGAGGCATGTTCCTATGTTAATTTTTAAAAGCACACATGTATAAAATTGCCTACTTGCTATTAAATAGTATGTACTGCTACTAGCATATAAGGTCTTTATTCCAATTAGAAAAGGGGGTCTCCTCTGAAGTATACTCAGGACAATTAGGAAAATGCTTCTTTTCTGAACTATGACATGAAATTTAACAAATAGAAGTTACACTGGACATCGTGCCTTTATACCCCTGTCCGGGAGTCATTTTTTATAAAGCAAAACTTCAAAGTGATGCCTAGTATCCCTGTAAATAGACCTAACTTTCTTTTAAATGAATGTATATTTGGCATACCTTTCCTAACAATTAGCTCTGTAGCCATCTGGAATTTATTCTCATGAATGATATGAGCTAAGTGTTTGAATTCCATTTTTTTCTAATTGGAGAGTCAACTATTTCAATAAAGCTTACTTAATGATTCAGTGTTAGCCATTGATTTGAAATGCCATCTTTATTATATATTACATTTCTAATTATACTTTTATAACCATATGGACTCAATTTGATTAGATAAATACTGATCTATATTTATATTTCTACAAGGATACCATGGTGTTTCAATCATTCTGTTTTGCTAGTACAAGTGTTTGCTCACTCATTATTTTAAAAGTACCTATTATTGGTCTGGAGGGTTAGCTCAGTGGTTCCGGCGCCTGTCTTGCAAGTGCAAGGTCCTGAGTTTGATCCCCGGTAACCACATACAATGCTGGGTGTGGAGACTCACGCCCACCAGTAATCAATACCACATACCACAAGGTCGGGCGTGGTGGCTCACGCCTGTAATCCCAGCATTTGGGAGGCAGAAACAGGAGGATTGCTGAGTTCGAGGCTTGCCTGGACTACATAATGAGCTCAGAGCCAGCCTAAACTACAAAGTGACACCCTGTCTCAAAAAAGACCAAAAAAAAAGTACCTATTATTAGGTCAAATTTCACCTAAAAATCTTGTTACCTTTTTGCATTAAAATTCTGTTCAGAGTAGACACATACATCAAATTTATTCTGCATTGTAAGACTATGGTTCTGAAATAGCTCTATAGTACTAATATTGTCAGGCATTTTACAAATTTTCATAAATTTTTCTGGTGAAAGTTTGGAAATTATTTTAGAATAGGAAAAAATTAATGACCAAAAGCCAATTGTAAGTTTCTTTCAGTAAATCCTGTGATAAGAAACGTGTACACTGTAGAAGTTTCAATATAATGAGCAGAGATGTGAAAGGTGAGATTATTTATTTACTTACTTATTATTTTTTGGTGATACCAGGGATCGAACTCAAGCACTTGTGCTCGCAAGGAAGGTGCAGTGCTGCTGAGTTAAATCCCCGGCCTGCTGACAGATATTTATGAAGTATTTAGATTAGTTAGCTTTGGTTACTTATTTCACTGGAAACAAGGCAACTGACTTTAAGAAACTACCATTTTAATATTCCATCAGTACAAAAGTTATTAATGAGCCAATTTACATTTTTTGTAATCAGTATTTGAAACGATTTACATGACACCAGGATTAGTTTGGACTAGTCACATCTGAGCTACTGAATACCTTCACATAGTTCATGGGTACCATATTAGGGGTATAGGACTATGATAAGTCATAGTAGCAGGGGAAGGAATAAATATGATACAGAAAGAAAATAAAAGAGCATGTATAAGGGGGGAGGAGGGGGGAGTGGGTAGGGATATGGGTAAAAATGAGAATTAACTTGTGGCATATACTGGTACAAATTTCCCAATGTTATATGTAATTTTGAGATGTATATAAATTGTACCAATAAAGAATTCAATTAAAAAAAAATAAGTCATAGTAGCTTTCCAGCAGTGAAGAAGTGGGTGATTGGATTACTGTAGGTTCTTCCAGCCTTACAAAATTGATGTCAGTCTTTACATATACACATTTTTTCTCTTTACCTCTGAGCCTCCTTCCTCATTTGAAGAAATGCCCAATGTAAGCTAAAGTCCAAAATGTGCTTTCCTAGCCTTCTTTGCAGCTAGAGAAAGAGCATGTGACCTGAGTTCAGCCTATTAAATGCTTCACTTGGAGTCCAGCGTCTGTGGAATCACTGTGTGTGTGTGTGTGTGTGTGTGTGTGTGTGTGTGTGTGTGTGTAAGATAGAGAAAACATTGATTTCTACAGTAAAAAGCATTTTTAGTCATTTTTTTTCTCAAAAAAATTACAGCACTTTCTATGTTGTGAAGCAGAAAACACTTGGAAGTTCAAAATGTTGATGACCATTTGGGAAGAAAGAGACTAGTGCCAGCTGCCTAAATTGGCTTTACTAATCTAGAGTATGTTTTGGGGTGCCTGCCAACACAGAGTATTGACAGCTATTGCATTTTCTAAGTAGCAAAACCAGATGCTTCTCTATTTTCTGTGTCTTTTCTTAGCAATGTACAAATTTCAGCATGTTACATTGGAAGGCAGTAAGGGCATTTGAAAATGTCTAGTGTTTGAGAATTTAAAAGTGTGTTTAGTAAAGTGTCTTAATCAGAAACTTTACAAACATTTCTTATGTTTTTGCTTCTCAGCATGAGATCTTCTAAAATCAGTGGAAAGGCTCTTATTCATTAAATCTCTCAACCAAATCCCCATTTCAAGTAAATGTGCCAAACAATGTAGATCAAGGATCACTGTGAGCTGTTAAATAAATATGATTTTGGTAGAACATCTTTAATTTTTAAACATGTATTTAGAAATGCATTTTAACTTAGCATGACTTTAAAAAGCTGAAAGAAACCTCACTGATACACAACATTCTGTTTCCCCATCCATGGAAGTAATTTTGTCTATGACTATAATGATAATACTTTTAACCTACTCATCAGGGTAACATAATTAATTGTGAGGTGTTTATGTTCATATATCAGGGCACAGGTGTACAGATTATTTCCATGTTATTGTAGTAATTCTTAAATTGAGCTTAGTTGAGAAACCATGATTGACAGAGTGGCTAAGAAATTTATAGACAGAGCAATGTATAATCATTTTAATGTGAAAATTAAGCACGCTTGTGCCAGTGGGCAGACGGAGCAACAGCTGGGTAGGGATGGCACAGCTGAGGGTCATTCTAGAGGTCTTGGACAATGATTTTGTTCCTAATGCATGGAAGTGTGGCTGCACATGTATGGTTCCTTCCATACCATGAGTATTTGAAGAATGTCTTTTGTTTTGTGCTTTGAGATGCTTTTACTTTATTATTATTATTATTTTTGAGACCGGGTCTTGCTTTGTAGTTCAGGCTGGCTCTGAGCTCACTATGTAGCTCAAGCAAGCCTTGAACTCAGCAATCCTCCTGCCTCTGCCTCCGAGTGCTTGGATTACAGGTGTAAGCCACCACGCCTGGCACTTTTACTTGATTGTTGACAGCTTTGCCATGATTATAAAAATTGTGACTCATTAAAAAGATGACTTAGATTTCAATTGTTTGCCAAGTTGCCCTGTCTGTTACATTTAATTGTTCAGGTCATAAAATGTTAGCAGGTATATGTTTTTTTGGTAGAGGACACTGATATTCAGAAGTCCTTTAAACTAAATTTTAAAATATAAACTGAAGACTACTGCCCATCATTATTTTTATTTTCTATCAGTGTGTCAATGAAATGACCACAGATACTAGAATTTCACATCAGACTTATAGGTATTGTGATTTTTTTGGAGTTAATTATATCAAAATTCTGTTCCCCAGTAACAGATTTTTTTTCTTGATTAATAGTTAATGCTATGGTTGTGTCAAAAATTTTCTTTTGGCATTAGATTGTTTTGAAACTGCATTACAACATTCAACATTTGCACCAATAGAGAGAGGGGAATGATTTCTTGGTCTCCTTTAATAGCAAAGGGATTCTGTGTCCTTCAATGCTTCACATGGTATTTTATAAGCAAAATGGAAGTAGCCATTATATACCTTATTGATGTCTATATCAGTAACCCTTTGGGTAGGAAGTTCTACTAAGCACTTTTAAATAATGAAATACTGACCATGTAGGCGCAAATTTTATGAAGATTTTTGTGAAGCTACAAGCTTGGGTAGTCAAAACTCAGTAGGTCTAGTTAAAGTATAAAGCACCATGGATTGGGACAAATATAATAGGAACTTTGAGAAAATGGCACTATTGTGGAGTACACAATAGAGCATCAATCATTTGATTCTATCCTTGGTTTGAACTTATCTTTGTTTCGGGTTTTATCCTGGTTATGCACACACACACTCACACACACTCCTACATTCATGTATATATAAACAGACAGTATAAGGTGATGCTAAGTAGAACTAGCCAATGAAAGGAGCATGTTTGCTATCCAGATTATTTTCTTTATATGTGTATTGCGTATTTTTATAGAGTCATATTAAAAAACTTGTAGTACAATCTTCTTGTACTGTATTGGGTTCTAGTATGCAAACATAAATCATTTCTAGCCAAATTTTTCAGTAAAAAACATTTAATTAAAAATGTTCTGTTAGCTCAAAGAATGATCAGTTAAGACTGTAGACCCATGTTTAGAACAAAGGTTGGAAATTATAAGGACTGGGAAACTAGGGAGAGTCCAGATTATAACCAGTACTTTCCACAGAATTAATTATCCTACAAGTTCAACCACTGACCACCAGATGCCACAGTTGCCTGCTCCTCTGCTGTTTCCTTGCTTTCCTGGTCCCTCTGCCTTTATTCGTACTGCTTTAATCCTTCCATCCCAGTGTTAATAGTATCCACAGGCACTGGCTTCTAAGCAGAGCATTTGATGTGCTGAACTCAGGTCATATGCTCATACTCTAGCTGCAAAGGAAGCTAGGAAAGCAAGTTTCAGACTTTGGCTTACAGAGGGATTTCTTCTAAGAGGAGGGATACTTAGAGGTAAGAAGAAAATTGAATACCTTGTACTGTCTACAACTTTAGTTACAAAAATCAGCATATCCTCTTGAGTTATTTATTTATGTGCTGAGGATCTCAGCTATGGCTTCATGTATGCTCAGCTGTGCTGCTGAGCTAATACCCCAGCCCACATACTTCTCTTTATATTTAAAACTACCAGAAAATTACCTTTTATCTAACATTCTATGGTTTTATATTTTATAATGTAAAACCCGTTTACCCCATTCCCAAAGGGAATCAACTCATTCATGTTTGTTATATCTTTTTGTCAAATTATCCTTTAGTCCTATGGGAACCATTCTGTTCCACAGCCTATGTACCCAAATTTTAAAGTGCACTACCAGTAAAAATACATCCTGTAAAATAGTAAGGAGACATGGAGATAAAAGAAGTAGACAAAAATTAAAATATATACAGTACATTAAAAGTGAATATATTCCTTCTGTAAATTGTCTTGGTCTAGTAAATGGTGAAAATCATAACTCAGAAGTATAATTTCCATTCTCAACTATGGATTACACCTTCTTTTTGCTTTTGGTCAACATTTTGGCTCAGTAAGTTATTTATTAAGAGGTTAACTCTTGCTTTAATCTGAGAGGAACTCCCTTGTACTGGGCTACATTTGTCATTGGGCATGCAATACCAGAAAGTTCCAGGGGACTCCTTAAATTCCAAGTACTTCACCCTACTTCTGTTAAATCATAGAAGCTTTATTCTCTATGATAGGTTAGTTATTTCAGCCAGCACTATAACCTCCTTTTCTGCCTCATTCTTTACCAGCAGGACAAAACTCAAAGGGCAAGTGCTTGTATCAGCTCCTAATTTATTATAAGCATTGTTATCCTTCTGAAGGAAACATTAAAAAGTAAAACCAGACATCCCTAGAGTCTCAGAGTAGGAAACAACATTTTTTTTTCCTTCTTGCAATACCAGAGATTGAAGTCAGGACCTTGTGCTTGTAAGGGAGGCATGGCACCAATGAACTAAATCCCTGGCCTGGAAGCAAAATTTTGTAAATGGCTCTTAAGGGTTAGTTGTGGAATGATTACTCTTACTTATACTTTGTGATTCACCTATAACAATTTCTTAGTCTTATGTTAAATAGCACCATAAGTTGGTCACTACTTAAGGACAAAAACCACTTCATACAAAACAGCAAGCAACCCTACAAAATAACCCCTCAGAGCTCATTCTGTATATGAAATTTCAATGGGCCATTTCACTGATTTGCAAGGAGAACACCATCTGGATGACATAATAGTGAATCCCTGCACTTCAGCCTATCACCTTACTTCTTGCACAGTATGGGGAGATATGCAGAAATTAACACTATATACCATATATGGAAAAGTTGGGTTTGTTTTTTGCTTTTCATATCATACAAAGCAAGGTCAAACAGTAATGCAACTGAGGAACAAGTGGGGGCGGACCAGACCCAGCAGCTCCGGGCCCGCCGTGCCGTGCTTCCAGCAGACTGAAGAACAAGCGGGGGCGGACCGGACCCAGCAGCTCTGGGCCCGCCGTGCCGTGCTTCCAGCGGACTGGGGAACGAGCAGTGGGAGGACCGGACCCAGCAGCTCCGAGCCCACCGTGCCATGCTTCCAGCGGACTGGGGAACCAGCCTCGGGCGGACTGGACCCAGCGGATGCGGCCCCGCCGTGCCGTGCTTCCGGTGGACTGAGGGAGCAGCACGCGGACCTGGCTGGAGGGTGCAGTCCATTTCCAGTGGACTGAAGGCCGCCCACCAGCCCACTGTATCCCAGAGCTGTGCAGTGAGGAGTCAGACATAGAGGTAACTCATAAGCTCAAAGTATCCAGTATAGAATCTAACAAACCTTTTTATCTTATTTACTGTTTAATACCGATATTGGTATTTATTGTATTATGGTAACAAACATGATGTGATTGTTCTGCTCAAATACCTATCATGACGTGTCAGGAGTGAGAACTCTCAAGGGTTATTACAGATTCAAGGAGGACCCCCCAGGAAAGTGCTGCTTCCAAAGGGCCCCAGATAATAGAAAGACATCTTCAACAAACATTGTCCTGTCATCAGTCAAAGAAGAGCATTAAAAACAAAGAAAGAGTAGAAATGGGAAAATACACAAAAAACCAGACACAAAGATCACCACCACAGGGAAATTCAGAGAAAAGGGAAATAGGGCAAACTGAAACTCAAACACCAGGACTCTTGGAGATGGTAACTAAAGCAGATCTAGTAAAATGGAAAG
>PVIC010015314.1:0-35355 GCA_004025085.1 Thryonomys swinderianus
ATGCTGAAAAACCGAGTTTTACAATAAAAGAAACAGGGACAAGAAGGAGGTCCATTTACACTGTTACTAAACAGAGTACTAAAGTAACATAATAAAACAAAACAGAAATTAAACAAGAAGAAAGAACACAGTCCTAGAATCTAGCAAGCAAAATAAAGCTGGAAAGAAAGGCAAACAGATTGTTAAAAAGTTAAAAAAAAAAATCCCTTTTTGCAAATAACATGATTATCCATGTAGAAAATTTTGAAGAGGGCTGGAGATTTGGCTCAGTGGTTCCGGCACCTGCCTTGCAAGAGCAATGGTCCTGAGTTCGATCCCCGGTAACCACATACAATGCTGGGTGTGATAACTCACGCCCACCAGCAATCAATACCACATATCACAGTGCCGGGCGTGGTGGCTCATGCCTGTAATCCCAACACTCAGGAGGCAGAGACAGGAGGATTGCTGAGTTCGAGGTTTGCCTGGGCTACATAGTGAGCTCAGGGCCAGCCTGAACTACAAAGTGAGACCCTGTCTCAAAACAAAATAAATTTTTGAAGAATTCCAATTCCTAGAAAATGAATTTACCAAGGTCACAGAACACAAAGTAAACATACAAAAATCAATATTTCTGTATAGTACTAATGAGTATGTGAATAAAAACAATGTTCACCTATATAATCCCTCAAATACAAGACTGTATGCTAAAATTATTAATACAAGAAATCAAAGGAATATAAAGAAATAAATGGATTCCATACCATGCTGAGTAGAATAATCAAAATAGGAAAGATATCAATTCTCACTAAATTGATATGCAGATTTAATATAGTTCCTAAAAAAAAAAATCCCAACTTTTTTTGTAGACATAGTCTAACCATGTAAATTTGACAACTGGAAAGAATAGTTTATTTCTTCAAGATGACTGTAAAATTTACAAAGGCAGTGAACTAGAATAGTTCAAACTTTTTTGAGAATAGAAGAATAAAGTAGGAGGAATCAGGCTACACTATGTGAAGATTTATACAGTTATGGGAAGCAACAGTGTATAGTAATGTGGAACCCATAAACAGACTCACATAAATGTGTTCAACTGACTTGATAGAAATGTAACAATTGGGCCAGAAGGTTAGCTTAGTGGTTCTGGCGCCTGCCTCACAAGCGCAAGGTCCTGAGTTCAATCCCCAGTAACCACATATAATGCTGGGCCTGGAAACACGCCCACCAACAGTCAACACCGCATACCACAATGCCAGGCATGGTGGCTCATGCCTGTAATCCCAGCACTCGGGAGGCAGAGACAGGAGGATTGCTGAGTTCGCGGCGGCTTGCCTGGGCACCATAGTGAGCTCAGGGCCAGCCTGAACTATAAAGTGAGACCCTGTCTCAAAAAGCCCCCCCCCAAAAAAAAGAAATGTAACAATAATATGGCATGGTGGTAGTTGGTTGTAATTCCATCACTCTTGGAGGCTGAGATTAGAGGACTGCAAATTCAAGGCCAGCCTGGGCAACGTAGTAACTTAGACCCTGTTTCAAAATTTAAAAATAAATAAATAAATAAAACGCAACAGGAATGAGAGCTTTTCTACCAACAGTGCTGGAACAAATCCACAGGAAAAAAAAAAAATAGCCCTCAACTGAAGGGTGCTGTTTTAATTATTTATTTATTTTGAACTTGAATCTTTATTGGTACATTATATATACATATCATGATCACATTCAATATAGAGAATTTGCACCAATATAATTTGTCATTTTTTCCTCTTCCACTACTCACCCTACAACCCACCCCCCATATTCATAAGCACTGTTACTTTTTCTTTCCCCTCGTTACCCCAACCCTTTTCCCTTTGGATGTTTTCTATTTCACAATATCTACAATATATTCTAGAACTCATTTACATCTTCAGTTTCTCATACCAGAGAAAAGATACTATTTTATATTAAAAAATTAATTCTACATGGGTCAAGAGATAAAATATAAAATGCAAAGTGTAATACTTTTAGGGGAAATTACAAAAAATCTTTGGAATTTAGGGCCAGAGTTCTTAAGTTTGATAACAAAAGCAAAATCCATAAAAGTAAAAATTGATTAAATGAACCTCATCAAAATTAAAATTTTCTGCTTTGCAAAAGATCCTATTAAGAGAAAGAAGAGACAGGGGTTGGGGATTTAGCTCAAGTGGTACCACACCTACCTTGGAAGCACAAGGCCCCAGGTTCAATCCCTGGTACTGATAAGCAGGGGGAGGGGAGGAAAGGGAGAGGGAGAGAGACAGAGATAGAAAGAGAAAGAAAAGACAAAGTACAAATCAAGAAGAAAAAACTTGCAAACCACATACCTGAAAAGGAACTAGTATCTAGGATGATACATACTCTACACTCAACAGCAAAAAATCTAACCAATCTAATTAAAAAACGGATAAAAAGAAATGAAGGCATACCAACAAAGGAAATGGCAAATATGCATATTAAAAGACTTTCATCACTGGCGACTGTGAAAATGTACTTACAGATACATTGAATTGTTACCACACACCTATTAAAACAGCTACAAGTAGGAACAACATTAAATGCTGACATGGATGTGGAGAAACTGGATCTCTCATACACTGATGGCAGGAATGGAAAATGGAACAATAGGATGGCCACTTTGGGAACCAGTCTGGCCATGATATATGTAAAACTAAACTTGCACAAAGGCATGGTGGCTGACAGGGGTACTCTCAGCACTCTTGAAGGGTGAGACTCTTGAAGACTCTAACTAAAATTCGAGCCCAGTCAGAGCATCTTTGGACTTAGGGAGACCCTATCTCAAAATAAACAAAAATTTTTAAAGGCTGGAGATAGAACTCAATGTGAAGGCCTAGGTTTGCAATTTCCTATACCCAAATAAAATATACCTAAGTATATTACCATGCAATTACCAAATGACCCAGCAACTGAATTCTGGGACATTTATTCCAGAGAATTGAAGACTTACGTTTACATTAGGAATCATTTACAGGAATGTTTATAGAAGCCATATTTTTAATAACCAAAAACTAGAAACAACCTTTGCTTCCTTCAGACAAAGTCTAGATGTACATCCATACCATGGAATACCACTCAGCACAACCACTGATGGGAGTACTGGGCAAAAACCTAGACAAATCTCCAGAAAACTGCGGTTTGAAAAAATCCAATCGTGTTCTCAAGGGTCCCCTTCACAGTTTCCTCCCCGACACATGCACATAGACAGCAACTGTCACAGCAAACCCCACTGTGCACGGTCCACACAGTAGACACTGATCAAGTGCAGAGGACCGTCCAGGCTCGGCTCAACACACCGCTGCCCCTCCCAGCCGCCGTCGGAATTGTCTTGTGTAGCAGAGCGCTAGGGCCAGGAATTCTAAAACTGTCTCTAGCCTTGGAGAGCATTACCCACGTTACAGCCACCAACATTCATAGCGTTAGAAGTTAAGACAGAACGTTTTGCACTGCGAGGACTGCGCGGGGCGATCATTCCCCCCCCCCACCACCACCACGCGCCCCGGGAGGTCCGGCAACCATGGGAGCGCGCGGAGACAAAGGTGGGTGCCGCGGAGAAGCCCGCTCACCAGCGCCCGGACATGTACAGCGAGACGGAGGCCGCGGGGCTGACCCGCAGGGCGCTCCTTCCCGCGCAGACGGCAGGAGGAGGGGTCTCGGGCCCAGGAGCCTCTCGCAGAGACCGTTAGAGGAGGGCAGGCCACCGCCCATCCCGGCCGGTGGGCGCTGCAGCTCGGGCGATGCTGGCCCCGCGAGGAGGATCCGAAGCCCTCCCGGGCCAGACTCATTGCCCACGAGGGCCAACGAGCGCCAGCAGGGGTTCGGGGGTTCGGGGGTTCGGGAGACCCCAGGCCGGAAACTGCGGGGAATCTAGAGATTTCGGGGACCACACAGGGGCTCCGAGGACTCTGGGACTCGGGCCAGGAAGTTTGGGGACATTGGCAAAAGGCAGACTTACCTGGCGCCGCGCGTCGTCAGTGGCGGCCATAGCCGAGAGCGCGCGCAGCAAACCAAATCTCACCCGGGCCGGCCCGAGCGCGTCGGGACAGCAGCTCCACGCGCGGGAGGGGTGGGGCGGGGCGGGGCGGTAGCCGTTAGAGGGCGGGGCCGCCTCGGCTGGGCGGGGCTGAGCGCGGGGCGGTGTTTCCCGCGCGCCCTCGGCGCTCAGAGCACGGAAGCAGGGCGACAGGACAACTGAACGGAGCGGGAAAGAGAGGAATACGGCATGAGGAAACAGCTGGACGGCGGCGGCGGATGGGAGCCGTGATTGCCGCTCGGGCGGACCGGAAGTGGGCGTGACTAGGCGGACTGGAGTAGCGAATAAGACCCGCAAGGGGACCGGAAGTGGGAGGGGTTGGGCGTGGTCGAGGGCGTGGTCTGGGGCGCGGTCCCTTGAGGCGGTGAGGCGTCCGGGGCCTCAGTCTTCAGAGCGTCGGTTTTCCCGGCCGGGTAGATTCTAGCACCTTTCCCTGCGCCATGGGGCCCGGCTGAGCCGCCCACCCAGAGCAACAGCGCGGTGCAGATGGAGGGGCCGGAGGGGCCGGAAGAGCCGACCCCTGAAACGGTGTTGCGGTTCCTCACAGAGCACGGGGGCCGCGTCCGACACGCGGACCTAGTGGAGCACTTCAGGGGCGCCCTGGGCGGTGAGCCAGAGCAGCGAGCCCGAGCCCGCGCGCACTTCAAGGAGCTGGTCAACGCCGTGGCCACCGTGCGCACCGACCCCGCCAACGGTGGAAAGTATGTGCACCTAAAGAAGCGCTTCTGTGCGGGGGCCCTGCCGCCTGGGGACCCGCCCGGGTCGTCCCCTGACCCCGCACGCGACCCGCCGGAACCGAACCCTGAAAGTGCGCGCGACCCGTCCGAGCGGCCCTCCGAGCCCGCGAGCGACCCGCCGGAGCAGAACCCCGAACCCGCGCTCTACCCGCCCGGGCCGCCCTCCGAGTCAGCGCGCGACCCGCCGGAGCAGAACCCTGAACCCGCACTCGACCCGCCCGGGCCGCCCTCTGAGCCCGCGCGCGACCTGCTGGAACCGAACCCCGAAACCGCGCGCGAGGCCCTGGAGCCCAACACTGAACCCTCGCGCGACCCGCTCCGGCCGCCCCCCGAGCCCGCCCGCGACCCACACCGGCCACCTCCAGAGGATGCGCCCGCCACTCCGAGGGCCACGCGCCCGGGCTTCCGGGACCCGGTCCCTGGCAGCTCCCCGCGGCCCAGGCGCAGCAGCCCCGGGGGCGTCTGCGGCGGAGGTCGCGGCAGGGGAGACTCGGACAGCACATCGGTGGCCTCGTCGGCTGCTGAGGAGGAGGGCGGCGGGGCCACGGTAGCCCTGGACCCGCTGGAGCACGCCTGGATGCTGTCGGCCGCCGACGGCCACTGGGCTAGCCTGGAGGCACTGCTCACCTATGATCCCGGCCTGCTGGTCAAGCGCGACTTCATCACCGGTTTCACCTGCCTGCACTGGGCCGCCAAGCATGGGCGGCAGGAGTTGCTGGCCACGCTGGTCAACTTCGCTAGCAAGCACCAACTACCGGTGAACATCAACGCTCGCACGAGCGGAGGCTATACCGCCCTTCATCTCGCCGCCATGCACGGGCACGGGGAAGTGGTGAAGCTGCTGGTGGGAGCCTACGATGCCGATGTGGACATCAGGGACTACAGCGGGAGGAAGGCTTCACAGTACTTGAGTGTGCGCGTTGCCTCTGACATCAAGAGCCTGGTGGGCGCCCTGGATGAGGAGGAAGAGGTGGAAAGCGCCACCGGCAGCGGAGGCGGGCGCTGGAGGTTGTCCAAGGTGCTCCCCTCTCACCTCATCACCTACAAGCTGTCGCACGTCCTGGAGGATGGGGACCACCACCACCATCACCACCACCACTTGGCCGAAGGGTGGTCTGGAGGCAAAGCCAAGGAACGCAAAACCTCAGGCAGCTCCAGTGGGAGGATAAAACCCAGACTCAATAAGATCCGCTTCAAAACCCAGGTCATCCACACCACACTCTCTTCCCGGGACCCTGAGCAGTTGGTGGAGGAAGAGGAGGAGGAGCGACCTTTCAGAGGGCATTCGTCCTCCTTCAAGTTGAGACCCAAGTCCAATGTTTTTGGATAAAAATAATTTATGTCCGAAATGCTAATTCGTCTGTCTTCAGGATGGAATACTAGGTATGGGTAAGGAGGGAGAGCAGAAATGACAGGCAGAATTACCAGTTCTTACTTGAGGGCCTGGGGTATTAGGGAGAAATCCCCGACAGGCCAGCGTTCTAGGGCAAGTGGATTTCTTTTTAAGTGATTCATCAAACCCTGATTTATTCCTCTTCCCCACACCACATGTCTGACCTAAAGGTCCTGTTTCTGAGCACTAGAAATGCACTACTTTGGGGGACAGAATTGATGATTGAGAGTTCCTTTGTTTTAATTACTACTGGATCCATCTAAAGGAAGGAATAGTGCACTTTTATGTATCTATTTTTCTAAGTAGCTACTTTCTCAACAGCAACAAAAAATGCAAATTGTAATGAAACTGGTAGCATTTGTAAGTGTGAACAAAACTACATGCTACCTTGTTTTTTACTGATTTGCTTTTTAAGGTACTACTGAGGGTCAGCACAGATGAATTTCAAAAGTACTAATTGGAAAATAATGTAAATAAAAAATGTGAATCCTGTTGGTATCCTCTTTGTATTGTAAGTAGCAGTTCAGTTATTTTTTAAAGCAGTTTCAGTTTTAAATTAATCACTAAAGAAATAGGCCACATTTACTTTTGAGTTAATCTGTACTCTGCTTTCCACCTATTTGCCCAACACCACTGCACTCAGCGTTACAGGCCATTATTAATATCCACCCAAACTTTTATTTAGAACTCTTAGCAGCCTATGGTACTTTTAAATAAAATATTGTTTCCTGTTGTGATTGTCATTAACTTGTTTTCCTATTCTAAAAGACTAAATTTGCTAGTATTTTTATGCCAGGGCTCACATAACTTGATTTTATTTGGCACAATGTAATGGTTTTTAGGAAGAATTAACAAACTATAGGGTTACGGTTAAATTTGCAAAAGATGGCATGTTAGTGAGCCTCTGCTATGAAGTAATTATTAAATCAATTTAATGACTTCTGTAAGATTTTTATTTCATTAATTCATTCATAGCTTTATGGTTTGTAGCTATATTTTCCCAATGTTTAAAATGCTGACTCTTCCAGTAGTCCTGTTTCTTTGAAACTACTCAAAGAGCTGTGGTGTAGTTACTGAAGAGTTGGGTGGTAAATCTGTCTGGTTAAAAATGGCACTTTATAAAAGGAAAAGAGAAGAAACAACTATTTCTATATTTAAATGCTGCTAGCTATTCAATTCATTTGTATGTAAGTGGAAAATTCCACTCATTAAAAGTAAAGACTTTGTAAAGAGTGGTTCTTAATTACATTTTCATTCTTCATTTGTGTTAGAGCAAATGGCTTTATAGTTAAAATTTGACTCGCCAGTATGCTAAGCCCTCTTATAACAAGCTAAGGTATGTTTGTGGAGGGTTAGTTTGACAGCGTTGTTTTCTCAAATCTCTGGTCTCCCAAGTGCTGACCCTGAAGTTGTTAGTATGGCCTGCAAAAGAAAGGAGTGGGTTACAGGGTGCATGGACTCACACAGGGAATAGAGAGTCATGAGTTCATACCTCTTTAATTTTCAAGTCATAGAAATTTGTAACAAGTTTGCCATATCACTGCCTAAATGGCAGTTGTTTAAAGAAGGGTGAAAAAATTCACAAAATACATAAATTATTGTCCATTTGTCTCCCTTTACTTTTTTGGAAAATGGGCCATGCACATTTGAAAACCACTCATATCCACACATGTGGGTGAGAAACCAATCTAGTTTTATGCAAATTAAATAGGCTTCTCACAGGTGAAGAGTAGTCATTGATTCTGAATCTACAGGTGACTTGTATGTAGTGCAGAATAAGCTAGAATTTTCCACTGAGGAATCTCATTTCATAGACATGTAAAATTAAGGCAACCTTAGACCTTTGAGAACCATCTAAAGGTTCTGGTGGTCAGTATTAAGCTCCTAACCTGTACGTTAGTAATTAATTGCACAAAATCTATAATTTGCTAGATCTTTGGAGATTGAGTTACCTTTTCACTGAAGATTCTAACTTTTCTGGTAAAAGAATAATTTAAATTTACCTGAGTCATTCCTGGAGGAGAGCTGTAGTACTATTCCTTGTTACGATGTGCTTGTGTGCAGTAAGTGTTGTATTTTCAGCTACTTACCTCTACATTCCTAGTCACAATTATTAAAAAATTATTTGTGTAATTTAATACTCATAAAGTTGTGCCTGTCATTAATGGATAGATGTATCAAACACTTAGATGTTTATTAAAGTGAGACTTTTACAGGACTCTCTATGTGCTTTTTACAGGTACTCTTGAAACTAGTTAATGTCACTATTTTTATGGTACAAAAAATGCAGCTAGCTTACATGGCTTAACAATCTGGTACTAGTTTATTCATCCCCAAAGTTGAGTCTAGGATGCTTTGTCTCTCAGTTTTTTAAGCTAGTGGAATTTTGAGAGTTTAAGAATGTAAAATCAGTTTCTAAAGTGCATTTTTGTTAAAATAAAATGTTCATATCAGAATATATGTCTGAGTTGTCTGATTTTCTGTAGCTGGTCAGTCGCCTCATGTGATCCTGTTTTATGGGTTAAAAAATGCTGCTTGGTGTTTTAGTTGATTTGGACAAATATCCCTGATTGTCAGGAAGTGAGGTTAGTGGCTATTATGGTCCCAGGACCCGAAGGGAAGACTACAGGAGTCTATCCTTCCCAGGATGTTATCCTTCCACACGCTAGGATTGCCACATTTTTGTCAAAACTGTTGTACAGTAGCCGTGAAGGAAAAATCCACCTGAACAGATAGTAGTCTCTCCATCACCATCTTTTAGAAACAGACCTACTGGGTACGTACCTGTGCTCTGACACACCCACACACCCACACTGGACTTTGAGACAAGTGTGGAAATGCTTTTTTCCATTTTCTCTAGCATCCATCAAACAAGGATGTTAACGAATTCATTTCCTCATCAAAGTGGCCTCTAATCTGTAGTTTTCAAAATCCATCTGTTTCAGATGGCAAAGAAATGTGGGAGTCTTTAGTATAGCTAAATCTGTGGTGTGCTTACTTTCAGGGAGAGATGGCTGCTGGAGTTTGTGTTCTTTTATCGTAACCCATAAAATATGTTTTGCTATAACTGAAGGTCTAGTAAGCTGTGTTTCAAGAATGGCATCTTCAGCCAGGCGTGGTGGCTCACGCCTGTAATCCCAGCACTCGGGAGGCAGAGACAGGAGGATTGCTGAGTTCGAAGCTTGCCTGGGCTACATAGTGAGCTCAGAGCCAGCCTGAACTACAAAGTGAGACCCTGTCTCAAAAAAAAAATAAAAATAAAAAATAAAAAAAAGAATGGCATCTTCAAAGTACCTGTTTTAAAAGGTTCCTTGGGTCATTGAAGCAGTTCAAGATATCTTTGAAGATTTTTCCTAGTGAATTCTGTTTTGCTAAATAAATAGTATTATTTAGAGTTTCTTGTATGTGTAAGTCCCAAATTAAATACATGGGGAACTTGCTTCTTTCTCATACTTTCTCAAAAACTACTCATTCTAACCAAAGCTTTAGCCAAATCAAGCCTGAATGAGTCTGGCTGGCACTTTACCAGGTGTTGAAGTAAAATCATACAAGTTGTTTTGTTTTGTTTTTGAGACAGGGTCTTACTGTGTAATTTAGCCTGGCCATGGACTAACCAGGTATCCCTGGCTGGCATCAAACTCGTAGTGATCTGCCTGCCTCAGCCTTCGAAGTGCTGGGATTACAGTTTGCACCATCACACCTACCACAAGTTATGTTATTCTAATCAAAGAACCTTTAAAGATTAAAAAATCTTTTAAAAATCCCCATTTGAATAATTTTCTTTGAGCTGTGTGGCTCAGTGGTAGAATGCTGGCCTAGGGTTTGATCCCCAGCATGGCAGGGGAAAAAGAAAAAGAAAAGAAAAATACTTTCCTGGGTCTCTGAAAAGCTTTAAATTTAATGGCCTGCAATAGAATTGAACATTCTTGATATTTGGAAGTTTCAACACTAGTAAGTGTGATCTTTGAGTTTGCGTTTGTGAGGTAGTCTTTATTGCAGTCAGTAGTTTGATGCTATGGGTGGGGATTGATTATGAACCCGGAAAACCCAACCCTGCTCAAGGATTTACTCTGGCTGTAAAAAGATGACTTTATACTCCAGAAAGTTGACTGTGTGTGCAGGTGCGGTTTAAGCATCTTATAAAAATCAAGCCACTTAATCTTACCTCACTCATTTAATGTTAATGTCTGTTTTGCTGATAGGAATTTGAGATGTACCTGTGCTTACCCAAGTTCTTATACCTAGTTATCAGCAATCTAGAGCTCAGAGAGCTTGGCCTCAGGTTGTGGAAAGGGCCAGACTCCAACACTTCTCTAGGATTGTGAGACAGTCAACTGGGATGGAGAGGTAGCTCAGTGGTAGAGCCCTTGCCTAGTGTATGCAATACCTTGGGTTCCTTTGCCAATACTAGAGAGGAATGGAGAAAGACAGACAGAGAAATGGCTTGAAACTTATAAAATTCCCTCATTATGATATGGAAAATTTGTATTACCATGTAAAAACAAGCAAAACCTGCAAAAATACTATTGATCTAGCAGTAATATAATGACCATAATACACAAGAATAGGATCTAGATTTTAGGTAGTGCTCTCTCCCGCCCCCCACCTCTCCCTCTCCCTCTCCCTCTCCCTCTCCCCCTCCCCCTCCCCTCCCCCCCCTCACCTACAGTTAAATTCATTAGAAGGCTATTTCCCTAAGAACCTGGAGTTGCTAGGATGTTTGGTTATGCACTTCCTTTAGGCTCCCCTCCTTCTTTCATAGCTCCACTTCAGAACAGACAGGGAAGGACTCAGGCCCTCCACCCTCCACAGGGTCGGGAGACCAAAGGGCAGCATGGGAGAAAGGACCAACACACCACCCATTGACTCTGCCTACATTGCTAACGCTGTAACCTATTAAATCTGAATTTTGATCATTGATTTTGACAAAGGAGGGCTCTTTCCTTTACTATAAAGAGTGATACCTTATATTTTTAAGGAAAAACTAAGATATTAGTTCTTTGCAAAATATTCTCTTTTTTTGAGACAGGGTCTCACTTTGTAGTTCAGGCTGGCCCTGAGCTCACTGTGTAGGCCAGGCAAGCCACCGCGAACTCAGCAATCCTCCTGCCTCTGCCTCCTGAGTGCTGGGATTATAGGCATGAGCCACCACGCCCAGCACTGTGGTATGTGGTATTGACTGCTGGTGGGCACGAGTCACCACGCCCAGCATTGTATGTGGTTACTGGGGATCAAACTCAGGACCCTGTGCTTGCAAGGCAGGCACCGGAACCACTGAGCTAACCCTCCAGCCCCTGCAAAATATCCTTAAAAATAAGTCATTTGCTATACCTTTGATGCATAGTTAACTACACAGACTTCAAATGAATTTGAAAACCTTATTTTAATTGCCTGTTTTTATATTAAAATGTAATATGTGGTCATACTTTTAAACAAATTAAGCATAGTTGCAGATAGTACAAAGTAAAACTTGCCTGTTTCTCCATCTTTTTTCTTTCCCTTCCATAGCCATAGAGATCAGTTCCCTCTGCACCTGTGGGTGTCAGGCTTTTCTCTAACTCAGGATGACCCCTTCTCATGGCCACTACAAAAGGTATAGATGAACCATAATATCCCATTGTACATTACAAATTATTTAAAAGCAGAAAAATACTTTGTTTACTTACTGAATTCCATCCAACATTGATTGAGCTAGTGTTTAGCTTCTCAGCTAAAGAACACAACCCTAGGTTGTAGGGGTAAGAATACCATACTGGTCTGGGGGTGTCCACTCAAGGCCTCATCCACCTCAGTTTGTCCATGGGTCTCTGTCTCTCGCATGTGCTGCATTTCCAGGGGGAGATTTCCTAATGAATCTCTGCCCCTGCCAACTTTGTGACTTGACTGCCAAGAAGGCTTATGCCATCTGGCCTGGTGCATTTTCAGCCTTCAGGGCCTCATCTGGTGCCTCTTGCCCACCCTCCCTCCCTCCCAGCCAGATTTCAGAGTAACCACCTACTCATTATTTTTAGACACTGCAGTCTTCCAGCCTTTGGTCTTTTTTTTCTCTAAGCTGCACTGATGGGGGGAATTCCCTAGCTTTGGCCCTGTCACTGCTATAAATTTTTGGTGGCTTCTCCTTGGCACCAAGACCACTCACTGTGCCCCCAGTACATGCCTTGCACACCCTTTCGTGGACCACTGCCTTACCCACTGCCCAACTCTTCTCAGAGCAGGTGTTGTCACCATCTCTAGTCATTTATGGTGCGTGTTTCCCTCAGGAGCTGCATATGGGCTCGAGGAAGGAATAATTCTTGCTCCCCATGAGCCTCACACAACTTGTGGATCTCTAGGAAAGCACATATCTGAACCTTCCTCTTTTAACCAAGACCCAGAGTGGCCCCAATGGATGGCTGTGGCCGGTGACACTGATCAGGTAGTTGGTGATTACTTCTCTAAATGCAATCTCAAAACTAGGTTGGTATGTTTGGGATGTCCAGAGAGAGGACACGCACAGGCTCAGTGGGTCTGGACACCCCTGGGATGGTGACAGGGACCTGGACAAACTGCATAGGCAAGGACCAGATGGGGTCGTCTCTGAGGCACCTTATGATTTCTCATTAGACCAATACTACCTAAGCAACTCTACATGGAAACATATTACGTGGCTAGTTTTGTCCCACCTTGAGCCTGCCTCACCTTGTGGCATGGTCCATAAAAAAAACCCTGGAAGAAAAGGATCCTGGGCAACCCACTTTCTGTTCACCCTTCTGTTTCTCTTAGACATAAGCTATCTTTGTCTTAATAAATTTTTCTACTCTTAACCTCTGTTGTTCCTAGAATTTACTCTTCAATTTTAGAGAACACAAACTTGAGTTTTACATATCTAGCAGGTTTGAGAGTTACATCTAATCCTCAATAAAACTGAATTCTAAGAATAGAGCCTCAGAAGACCATTAGAATTTCCTGAATGGTGGGACTGTCTTTCTTAAGCTACTGAAGTAATTCTAGTGAGTCCTTGGGCAGCTTCAAATTGAGGTCTAGACACCAGAGTTAGGTGTGGGGAAGGTTGGGAACTTTGAGACACTGACCTCTGAAAAGTGGAAGGGAGCTAGAGTTGAGGCCAGTCTTATAGTCAGTACTCTAATCAGTTATGCTCACATAATGAGACCCACATTAAAAACTCTGAACACTGGGCCGGAGGGTTAGCTCAGTGGTTCCGGCGCCTGCCTCGCAAGCGCAAGGTCCTGAGTTCGATCCCCAGTAACCACATACAATGCTGGGCATGGAGACACGCCCACCAACAATCAACACCGCATACCACAATGCCGGACGTGGTGGCTCACGCCTGTAATCCCAGCACTCAGGAGGCAGAGACAGGAGGATTGCTGAGTTCGCGGTGGCTTGCCTGGGCACATACTGAGCTCAGGGCCAGCCTGAACTACAAAGCGAGACCCTGTCTAAAAAAAAAAAAAAAACTGAACACTGAGGCTCAGGGCTGCTTCCTGGCTGGTGAGCACATTGCTGTCAAGAGGTGACTCTCCTGATCCACAAGAAAGGGGTGTGGATGCTTAATGTTCAGGACCCCATAGGTGCAGTTTTTACAGTGAAACTGTGGTCAAGAAGCATGTGTCCAGTGCTTTCCTCACTTTGTTATTGCTCTAGGAATTACCAAACCTAAGGGGGTTGTGTTTAACTATTAGCCAGTCAGGTAGAGATGTGGAGACCTTCTCAGATGAGAGCAGGCCTCTCTATTGTTGTTGTTGTTTGTTTTGTTTTGTTTTGTTTTGTTTTGTTTTGTTGTTTTATGGGACAGGGTCTCATTATGTAGTTCATGCTGGCCCTAAATTTATTATGTATGCCAGGCTACCCTTGAACTCACAGCAATCCTCCTGCCTCTGCCTTGTGAGTGCTGAAATTACAGGTGTGAGCCACCATACCCAGCACTGGAAGGCCTCTCTGGAGACCTCGGGCCTAATGTGTGTCACTGTTAGGACTGAAATGAGGATACTCAGTGGGTGTCGGTTGCTTTGGGTGGGAATAAATATCCTATTATCTATTCAACATCAATAGTCAAGATAGAATACAGTGATCAGTTTGGTTTTCTTTGCCTTCAATTTCCTTTCAGCTCTAAAGACTTGTGAGTTACCAAAAGTGTTATTGCTTCCTTTTCATTTTCCTAATATTCCGTGGAAAGCAGCTTGGTTCTGAGACAGCTGTGAAGTCGAATTCTGGAATCTTTGAAATGGTTTTGATGAAGTCATAATTTTTAAAAGAACAGACAGGATTAAAAGAAGAAACAGGAAATGCAAAGTTACCCAGGGAAGCAGTTGCCACCCTTGAGCTTGGGTCCTCTGGTGTCTGTTGACAGAGCTGTGGAAAGAGGTCATCTAATAAGAGCCCCTGGCACAGAAGGCCACTGCCACCTTGGGCTGCCCAACAAGGAGCACCAGTCTGTCCAGTCTCCTGCCTCCCAAGACAAAGCTAAAACAAAAAGAAGACTCGTATGGTCTACCTATGGCAGAGAATGAACCTGGGGTCTGACCAATGGTGTCTGGTATCAAAAATGAGCAAAAGACACAAAATGAGAGACGGATTAATTTCACAACTCAGGTCAATTTTCAAAAAGTAAGTCAGCACTTGTTTTCTCATGTGGCCAAGTTTATTTGCATTAAAGGGTTAAAGTCTAGTGTATGGAGGAGTGGAAGTCACCTGGCACTGTGGAAAGACCTAGATTCACTGGTAATGTCAGGGACAGCTTGCAGCTGGTCTTACTGTGCCGGAGCCTTTGGTAAGTTGGCTGGCTTAGATGATCTCTGTTCCCTGCTGCATTTTCCTTATGGCAGTGGAGTTTGTTTTTCTACCTGCCAGTTTCCTTAAGATACTGTGGACTTTTCCAGGGTGTAGAAATTCTTGCATTCCTTTCTCATTGCTCAGCACAAAAACAATGTGAACAAGAACAAGAGATTATACATTGACAAAACTTATTTAAAAATAATTAAACAAGTTTCTTAGAACTTTTAAAAACCAAACTTAATAGAGAGGCTAAAATACCAGATTAGACATCTCAGAAGAGGAAAAAGTCAACTGGAAGATACACTTGAAGAAATTATCCAGCCCTGGGACTTATTCAGTGGATTTGGCACTTACCTCCTAAGCATAAGGTCCTGAGTTCTATCCCCAGTACCAAAAAGAAAAAAAGAAAAAGAAAGAAAGAAAGAAAAAGAAATTATCTAGAATGCAACTCAGAGATTTTCTTTTTCATACAAAGGGGTGATCAAAGTGTGTGGTGAATGTTTAAATTTAAAATTTTGTTACAGTAAAAACACTGTCATTAATCTCCACCCCCAAAAAATACTTCTTGTCACCCCAAACACAGTCATCCCATTGTTCCTGTTACTTTCTGAAACACTTCCAGAAGTTCTCTTTCATGGGTGTCTTTATAAGATGTTGTCAAAACTATAATGAATGTTGCTGCCTAGTTTCATCCAACAGAAAGATGGGACCATGAAGACATCATGATGTGTCCTTATCCACATTATTCACCAGATCTTGTTACCACACTACTTTTGATTCTTCCCCAAAGTTAAAATGACCCAGAAAATAAATGTTTTTAATTGATTCAGAACACTTTGACAATGCAACTAACAACACCCATGAAAGAGAACTTCCAGAACTGCTTCAGAAAGTGGCAAAGACAGTAAGTATATTCAAATCAAAGAAGAGTGTTTTAGGGGGATTAATGGCAATGTTCCTTTCACTATAGTACATTTTTTAAACTTTTAACTTTCACCATATTTTTTGATCATGCCAAGTATTTAAAAAAAGAAGTTAAGAAACTTACAAAATAGGATGAGATAAAAATACATGGGCTCAATATTGCAGTAGAAGAGAGCAGGGAGGATAACAGGAGATAATATTCAAAGACATAATAGCTAAGACCTTCCCTAGTTAGTTGATTATAGATCAAGACATCCAACAATTCCAAGCAGAATAAGCATATGGAAACCTGCATCTAGATAGAGACCTGTCCCTAGACAGAGACAAATTCCTGGCTGGAGACCTGTCTTTAGAGGCATCATAATAGAATACCACCTGTGAAAAGGAAATATACCAAACAAGCATTAAGAATTGACAGATTATTTTTCTTTAAAGAAGGACCATCAGACTGAGATCAAAGGTGAGTTTCTTTATATAGTAACAAGGGCCAGAAGGCAGAGGCAAGATCAGTATCAAGACTTGTACAGTACCTGCCAGCCATCCTTGAAGATGAAGCTTGCAGGACTTTCCAGAGGGAGGCTGAAACAAAGGTATACTCAGACAAATAAAGATTGAGTTTGCTTCCAACACAGTTGCTCATTAATGAATTATGTTTAAAAAAAAAAACAAAATAATCTGACATGAAATATATGAGAATTGAGTGGGGCTGTATGTATTGATATATGTATGTGGTAAATCAAAAGACGGCTGACTATATACTCAGTTACAATGATTTTTGTTTGTTTGTTTGTTTGTTTGTTTGTTTTGAGACAGGGTCTCGCTTTGTAGTTCAGGCTGGCCCTGAGCTCACTGTGTAGCCCAGGCAAGCCGCCGCAAACTCAGCAATCCTCTTGTCTCTGCCTCCCAAGTGCTGGGATGACAGGCGTGAGCCACCACGCCCAGCATTGTGGTATGTGGTATGCGGCATTGATTGCTGGTGGGCATGAGTCTCCACGCCCAGCATTATATGTGGTTTCCGGGGATCGAACTCAGGACCTTGCGCTTGCAAGGCAGGCGCCGGAACCACTGAGCTAACCCTCTGGCCCTCAGTTACAATGATTTGTAACTAACAGTGAAGAATAATAGGAGAGGGTCTCAGATTAGCTTATAAAATGACCAATGTTCACTCTACAACCAATTATTTGCATATCTTTGAAGAAATAAAAGAATCATGGTCATCTCTGGATGATAAAATAGTCCTTTGCTGGCATGTTTGCTTATTTTATTGCCCATCAGCCCCCAGTGACAAGTATGTTAACTAAAAGTGTACGTGTGGCACCAATTTATGGAGAAACTAAAAAATGATGACATTCCATTTTCCGTACAGTGCAAAAAGAAAAGTGTTTGATTATTAGTGATCTAGACCTTTGGTCCACTTTAGGAATCTCTGGTGTTAAGCAGAAGTGTACATCTTAGCCTACCCTGTTTTAGTCATTTATTCACTATTCAAGCATTTCTCAGGTGCTAAAGTTTCTCCATTCACTGGTAGAGCTGATGCTGTCTTCAAAAGCCACTCTGTCCAAGCTGTGTGGTCTGGTCTCAGCTGGGGGGACCCCAAGAGCAGAAGCAGGAAGGACAGGCTGTGATGGAGCCAGAGTGTTGCCTTCTTCAAGAAAAATGCTCTCACTAAGTGCATTGAGTTCTATTAGGGGCCATGTAGTGGTTTTAGCATTAAGTTATAAAAATGACTAAGTTTTCCTGCTAGCAGAAAGGGATAAGTGAACATGGATTGTAGTATAGTTCTTAATAGCTATGGATGGCCTGAAGATGTGCTGTGTTAAATCCTAACTGCAGTGTATTAGAAAATGGAATGTTTAGAATGTGATTTGGGAGGCTCTGCCCCTGTGCCTGGGACCAATATCCTTTAAAAAGAGGCTTCAGAGGCCGGAGGATTAGCTCAGTGATTCCGGTGCCTGCCTCGCAAGTGCAAGGTCCTGAGTTCGCTCCCTGGTAACTACATACAATGCTGGGCTTGGAGACTCACGCCCACCAGCAATCAATACCACATACCACAATGCCAGGCGTGATGGCTCATGCCTGTAATCCCAGCACTCGGGAGGCAGAGACTGGAGGATTGCTGAGTTCGAGGCTTGCCTGGGCTACATAGTGAGGTCAGGGCCAGCCTGAACTACAAAGTGAGACCCTGTCTCAAAAAAAAAAAAAAAAAAAAAAAAAAAAAAAAAAAAAAAGAGGCTTCAGGACCCACCCATGGTGCCAGGTGTCCAAAATCCCTCCTATTTAGGAAGCTGAGGCAGGAGCATTTCAAGTACAAGGCAAGACTGAGAAAGAATGTCTCAAGGAAAAACAAAACAAAACAAAAAACTTGAGGCCCTGGATAAATCTCTCTCCTTTTCTACTAGGTAAGGATATGGCAGAAACAGCCCATTTTGGAACCAGCAAGAAGCCTCTCCAGTCCCCAAGTCTGCCAATGTCTTTATGATGGACTTCACAGGTTCTGGTACTTTCCATCAGCAGGGCAGACAGAGCTTTCTTCGCACAAGAACAAGTCTTTAGTTTTACACTGGAGCACAAAGAGGAAAGAGGTAGCAGAAAGGAACAAATGACAAAGGGGCACAGCTTTGACAGTCTCTCAGGTCATCAAGAGAGGTGGAGTCTCAGCTGAGCAGTGCTCCTTTGGACTGAGCCTCGTTAAGGATGCAGGTCTCCTTACCCACTTGTTTCCACCTTTGGTGGGATTTTTACTATGTTTGTAAAATGCAAGTATAAGTGGCTATTGTCCTTTGCCACCTGGCATCTGGCCCTTGCCACCTGGGAAGTTCCTGGTTGGGTTTGGAGCAGAGCAGTTCCTTTCTCAGCCTCAAGGAGTCTGAGCTTAATGCTGTTGTTCATCTTGGTTCCGGCTACTTGGTGTCCCTGCTGACCACCCAGTCTTTGAAGGCTGAGCTGACTTCTCATACTCTCATTTCCAGTTGTGAATCCTTAGTTTCATAGCTTTGAAGACTGGCCCACTGTTCAATTCTCTTATCTTTTTTATGGAGTATGTAACTGCATATGCCTGAGGCTAGCCCAGCTGTCTCACCTTGATTTTAGACCTTGATTCAGGAACTGTGAGGAATGAACTTCTGTGGTATACAAGAGCCATTCAAGTCTATAGGGATTTCATTACAGTGGCCCCAATATACTGCAATATTAAGAAACTGATGATTGGGCCAGAGATTTAGCTCAGTAGTTCCAGCACCTGCCTAGCAAGTACAAGGCCCCTGGTTTGGTCCCTGGTAACCACATACAACAATACTGGGTGTGGTGACTCATGCCCACCAGCAATCAGTATCACATATCACAATGCCAGGTGTGGTGGCTCACGCCTGTAATCCCAGCATTTGGGAGGCAGAGACAGGAGGATTGCTGAGTTCAAGGCTTGCCTGGGCTACATAGTGAGCTCAGGGCCAGCCTGAACTACAAAGCGAGACCCTGTCTCAAAAAAAAAAAAAGGAAAAGAAAAGAAACTGATGATTGAGGCAGCAAACAAACATATGCAGAAATGTTCAACATTGCTGGTCATTCGAGAGATGCAGGTGAAAACAATACTGGGGCTCCATCTCAGTCCAGAAAGAATGATTGCTATCAACCAGAGCCAGGGATTTAGTTCAGTGGTTTTGGTGTCTGCCTCATAAGTACAAGGTTCTAAGTTTGATCCCTGTACCAGAAAGAAGGAAGGAAGGAAGGGAGAGAGAAAGGGAGAGAGAGAGGAAGGAAGGAAGGAAGGAAGGAAGGAAGGAAGGAAGGAAGGAAGGAAGGAAGGAAGGAAGGAAGGAAGGAAGGAGAAGAAATCAATCACTAATGCATGCTGGCAGGGCTGTAGGGAGAAAGGAGCCAAGGAGCCCTTCTCCACTGTTGGTGGGAATGTAGGTTGGTACAACCACTGTGGAAATCAATGTAGAAATTACTAAAAGAACTAAGATTAGAGGTCCCATTTGGTTCTGCTATTTCCCTGCTGGGTATATTCATGAAAGAATTAAAAACAATACACCACAGAGACATATATGTGCCCATGTACATAGCAACACAGTTATAATAGCTAAATTTTGGGAACAGCTCAAAAGCCCATCAATTGGTGAGTGGATAAAGATGTGGTTCTTCTCTGAAGTGGAGTACTATACAGACATGAAGAAAGATAAACCTGAGACGTTTATAGCTAAATGGATGCACCTCATGGCCATACACATAAGTGAAATAAATAGGACACAGATATGCAAATACCATATCATTTCTCTATTGTGAGAAAATGAAGGAAAAGATGAGGCCCAAGATGTATGATAGGTATTATGAAATAGAAAATGTTCAAAGGGAAAGAGTAACTGGGTGGGGGCAGAGGGAAGCAAGGAAGAGAAAGAAAAAAATTTGATGGTAAAAAGGAAAAAGTGGAAACAAAGCTCAGATAGATAGATGATAGATACATAGATGATAGATAGATAGATAGATAGATAGATAGATAGATAGATAGATAGATAGATAGATAGAGAAAGAAGGGGAGTTGAAGGGAGGACCAGGTAATGGGAAAAAATGAAAATCAAGATACATTATGTAGAGGCATAAATTCTCAGTGTTGAACCTGAACATAATATATTCCTAAAATGTACAGATAAACTCAAAAAAGGGGGGGAATACCCTAATGATTGCCAGACACAGTGGCGTACATTAGTATCCCATCACTCTGGGAGGCTGAGACAGGAGGGATACAAATTCAAGCCCAGCCTTGGCAATTTAGTGACTTAACAAGACCCTGTCTCCAAACAAATCTTTAAGAAAGAGAGGGGGATGTATCTTAGTGCCAAGGCCCTAGGTGCAATCCACACTGCTGCAAATATAAAAGCCAAAACCTAATGGTGGTTTAAACTCAGTTGTTTCATTGCGAATAGCAAAGCAAAGCACATTTTGTCTGTAGAAATAATGTCTCTTGACGTAATGACCTGAAAAGAGTATAGTACTGTGATGAATCTCTGCCTACAGTGTATAACCAGAGTAGGATAAGGAGGGCCAGCTGAGAAAGCCAGACGGAGGGATGCTCTATAATCCACTGCTCATGGTCTTCAAAAACTGGGAGAGACCAAGAGAGCATAAGGGGCTGTTACGAATCAGGAGACTCAAGAAGTATGACTGCAAATGTAACGCACAGTTCTTTTTCACCTTTTCTTCTCTCCTCCCTCTTCCCTCCTGTCTCTTTCTCTCTTTCAACTAGTCTTGCTAAATTGCCCAGGCTGGCCAGAAATTTGTGGTTCTCATAACTCAGCCTTTCCAATAAGTGGGAATACAAATGTGTCACCGTGTGTTCTAGAAAAGGTCATGATTAAGAAAATTGGCCAGGTTTGAATAAGGTCTATGCCTTGTAACAGTATTGTATCACTGGTAACTTCCTGAATTTGGTCATTGTTTTGGGCCAGGGTAGGAGATGCATGCCAACTACCCAGGCCCAAAGTATCCTGATTTCTAGAAAGAAAAGGCAGCACAAGAGTAGAAGAGTAAGTACTTGGGGAATCAGGATGTAAGGTCCTTATTTTAATGTAATGGCATTTACATTAAAAAGAGATGAAAGGACCAGAGTAAATCATTATGCAAAAGTTAACATGTAGGCAATTCAAATGTTTTCAGCATTCTCTAGAAGCAACTTAAGTCCATTTTAAGTCCATTTGAAGACTGGTCAACACTAGTTTGCTCAAAATGAAATTCCTGCCGGGTGTGGTGGCTCACGCCTGTAATCCCAGTACTTGGGAGGCAGAGGCAGGAGGATTGCTGAGTTCAAAGCTTGCCTGGACTACATAGTGAGCTCAGAGCCAGCCTGAACTGCAAAGCGAGACCCTGTCTCAAAAAAAAAAAAAAAAAAATGAAATTCCTCTTTTTCCTTAATGTGGTTTTCTCGCAGGTGGTCTCCAGAGTGGAGCTGAGCTCCTGGAAAGGTGACAGTGGTCTGCTCACTGGTCTCCTGTAGCCCCCTTCCACTGAGCAGTCAAAGTGAGCGTGTTCAGCTTTCAGGCGTGTGTCACCGCATTCAAGTCCTGACTCCCTGTGTAACATGTTTCCAGAGAGCGGCATTGGCACACAGTACTAAAGTGGTACAGGGACAATTGTTTTTTCTTTATCGAGCTTCCAATATTCAATTCGCTTTCATACTCTTCCAGTGGGTCATTCAGAAAGGCTTCACTTTAGCTGCTGTGACTGGGGAGAGGTAGGTTATAAATACTAGGAAACTGCACTGCAGGAATGATTCTCTAGGACAACTCTGGTCTTTCTGCCAAACCTGAGATGACATGGGAGTCAGAGAGCTTTTCCTAATCTAGGAGAGTTGTGGCCATGCTCCAAAGCAAAACCCAAACCCAGCAGGTGTGGCTACAGGCCACATCCCTCTACACAGAAATGAAGGCAATTAAAAGGAGGAGGCACCTAGGTTTTCTACCCACTACTCTTTTTCAGAAGGAGCTGTTGCCTACGCCCAGCATGATTCTCTTCCTGTGATCTGGTCACACATCAAGATAATCTCAACTGCAGTTGGGGCTTCTCATTGTCAATGTTTACATTTAGGGTTAGGGTTGTGCTTTTGTTCTTTGCTTTCCAAATTGAGAAACTGGTGTCAGCGGGGGATTTAAGCACGAGGCCAAATCTATGCTAAGATAATAAAGCAGCTGTTTCCCCACTTCACTGGACACTGCAGTAAAAAGACTTCCTCCAAAATGTAGTGTATGTTCAGTTGTTATTAGCCTCAGGGAATCACATGAGAAATATTGGCCATACTCTCCGTGCTTTGTTTGACCCGCCTTCTACAAAAGGTCACTACCAAGTAATTCCTGTTTTCCAACTACATTAAGTGCAAAAGGGAACTCAAGTGATTTCCTTCTCCAAAAAGCTTGGGATTTATCTTTCCTTTTTCTGCTTTGTTTTTCTGAAATGTGCGCTAAACAGAGATGGAGTCTTTGGAACGTCAAGAATCACAGTCCTGTTTTCAAAACAGGAATCTCCCACAGTGAACAGTCCTTCTCTACAGTGACTCTGAATGGGGACCGGGTTGTGTTCTCTTCCAAACAGCCAAATGTCAGTCTGGCACATGGGCTACTCTCCACAGTGTCAGACAGGTAGGACTGTGCTTTACAAGCCCCCATGGCCACTGTGGATGAATTGTGGCCACACCCACTCTGTCTGTCTGTTTCTCTTTCTGCAGTTCTGGGGGTTGAACCCAGGATCATTACACCAATCCAAATTTCCAGCCTCTTTTAAAATATAGAGATGGGATCTTCCTAATTTGCTAAAATCCCCATTGCTAGGCTCAAAGAAATTGCAGTATGCAGAATAGAATATTACTCAGCCTTCAAAAGAAGGAAACACTGGCCTGTGTTACAATAACTAAGCTTGCAGACATCATGAAATAAGCCAGACACAAAATGACAAATACTGTATTGTCATTGGTCGGGGTTTGAGGAGATCCCCTGAAGGAGACCCAGGGTTCTCAACTCAGCCCACTGAGAGGCTTCTTGACTCACATCACAGAAAAGAATCCTACGACAATTTAGTGTGCAGCATAGACAGGTGTAGCAGGCACAGCTGATAGCTGGAATGATTGAGTGCAGTGGGCCCGGTCCAGCCCACCCTATCTCATCTGGTTGCTACATTCCTACAGGATTCCTTATCGCTTGAGGTTCCCGGGAGAGGCCTGTGCCTGTTCCGGATGGGACTGCCTGGGCTCCTGTCTTGGGCGAGGGGATCTCATGTTGGGGTGGTCTGCAAGGCTCTGCCTATCCTGAAGCCTCACATTTGAAGTAGGTTTGTAGACTTCTAGGCATCACTCCAGAGTGTCTGGAACCGGACTTGTGAAATCTGGCAACTGAGAATCTCTGACTGTTACTTTGTTACTCTTATCTTGTCCTCAGTCTCAAGCCGATCAGGTAAATTAGGGGAATTTAGGACTAAGAAGCCTTGTAATAAGACACTCTTTGAGTAACTAGCACTCCTGTGTACAGAGCCGAGAAGGCTCTGTCCCAAGGTTTTAAAGTCATAAGGGAGAGTAAAGCTGAATTTCCTTGTCTCCTTTTATCTTATCTTAGTTACTTTCTTCTTGACAAAATAATCAGCAACCACAATTTAAGGGAAGAGAGCCTTACTTTGGCTCCCAATCTTCCCTCCGGCAGCAGGACATCAGTCAGGCTTCATGAACAAAAGTCCTTCAGGGGCTGGGGATTTAGCTCAAGTGGTACCGTGCCAACCTTAGACACACAAGGGTCAGAGATCAATCCCCACTACTGCGAAAAGAAAAGAAAAGAAAAGAAAAGAAAAGAAAAGAAAAGAAAAGAAAAGAAAAGAAAAAGTCCTTCGCACTTGCACAAAATGATGCTTTATGCAGAGCCCAGGGGAAATCTGCTCATATCCTCTATTAGGTTGTAAGACGAGACATTTCCATGGGAAACCTTAAGTTTTCAGAAGGCCACCACCAGGTAACATTGCTCTCTTCTAGCTTCTTTTTCCTGACTTTGTTT
This sequence comes from Thryonomys swinderianus, assembly GCA_004025085.1. Taxonomy (NCBI): domain Eukaryota; kingdom Metazoa; phylum Chordata; class Mammalia; order Rodentia; family Thryonomyidae; genus Thryonomys; species Thryonomys swinderianus. Next base: position 24,397 of record PVIC010015314.1, read on the forward strand.
TCAGATATCATCTTCCTCTTAAACTTTTAAGCCTCTGCTACTAAAATTCAAGTGGTTACATGCACATGATACAAACTGTCTGTATTGACTTCTTTTAAGCAACAGTGCTGTATGTACCAAAAGGGACAGGGAGGCCCATTGGTCTGAGGAACATGGAAATTATCAGAAAGTCATACATAGAGTCAGGTCACCAACACCATCAGTGCTGCGATAAGATGCACACACTTGTGTTAGAGCAGATCAAAGGACAGATTTTTGTGAGGTGCCAACATTAGAGAAGAGGATACTGAGACCAAACTGTGAGTGACACACAGGTATCAAAGCCAGATGAAGGCAGAAAGTTTGCATCCAGCATAGGGTGGCACAAGGAATGAATCTATATTTTGTATTGGGAAACAAAGACTAGTCCAACCTGATTGAAATGAAAAGTGTGCTGCAGAGAGGAGGATGTAAGGTTGGAAACAGAAATTTTTGCCAAGGGACTATGGGCTTGAGAACTGAGGACATTATCTTGTACAGAATGATTAGCTCTTGGTGGCTTGTTATCACTAATTCTTCATTTTAGAAATGGTAAAAATAGAGAAAAGTGTATACAAACCTCAGCATCACATGGTCAACATTTTGGGCAAACCTTCTCTCATCAACTTCCTGTCAACTGCCCTTATTCTATGGGATTTTAAAGCAAATCCAGGACACCAAAAAATTTCATCTGCAAATATTTGTCTCCAGAAGATTGAGTTTCTATGGTCCATATAGTCCTCACTGCATCCTCATGGTCACATTTAACATGTTCTAGGTCATGTATTTTCTGCAAATCAGAATTTATATCCAGAGGACTGATCATATTTAGGCTCCATCTTGGCAAGTCATGCATGATGTTTTATATAACTTATGAAATATGTGATCTCTGCAATTCTTCATACATGTGAATAGGTTGTTAGTGATGATTGGAGGTCACTATTCATATAATTATTTCCTTAGGGATTGCAAAATGGTCCTCTGAATCTGGACTCAAATTACCAAAGAGAATCCCCATAGGATCTTTAAAATGCACTACTACTGTGTTCATTTTGGTTAAGAGGCATTGACTATTTACAAACTAATAAGACCTTTCAATCCATAAATCAACTGTAGCTTCGTTAAGACTGGGACTTTGGACTTACTCCTGGTGGGATGTGATAGGAAGTTTTAACCCCAGTTATGTGATGTTCTTGCCAGAAAAATGGAACCTAGCTCTAATCAGTCCTGGAGAACCAGACATCAGCTGATAGGAAATAGTGAAATAACTTCAGTGACACCACGGTGGGGTCGAACCAGACACCAGCTGATAGGAAATAGTGAAATAACTTCAGTGACACCACGGTGGTGTCAACCAGTCTAGAGTATGGAAAGCTCCATAGGACCAATGACCACGTGCTACAAAAGCCACTGGCATAAAAAGAGGTGGAAGAGATTAAAGAATTCTTGAGAGTCATATTAATTAAAAGAAATATGCAGGACTTATTTGAACACTGATTCTAAGAGAGTGATTATGAAAATTGATTTTTAAAATAAGTATGATGTAAAGGGATTGTGTTAGTTTGGCTGGATACAATAAAAATATAGTGGTTATATTTCCTAAAATTTCCTTATCAATTTCAGATGTATAATGCATTATTCATATGTATAAATAACGTGACATAATAATAAGGAGCTTTCTTTAAAATATCCTGAAACAAAATACCAATATATGTGAGAGAATAGATAAAAATAACATGATCATAATACTGATAATTTTAAAGCTGGGTAATAGATGGGTGATTCATTATATCATTCTTTTTTTATATGTTTGAAAATTTCCAGTTAAAGCTTTTTAAAATACAAATGAAAAAGGACAAGTAAGTAAATAAGAGGCTTTTCTCTACAGTTTAGGTAGAAGGCCAGGTACTCTGCCTGGCAGTGACAGTGAAAGATGGGTGAATTCTGGAAGTATTTGGGAAGTAGAAAAACATTGTCTAGTGCTATTGGGAAAGGAAGAAACAATCTAACTTTCCTAGATTTAGGACTTTGAGCTCCCGGGAGGCTGGCTATGAACCTGTCAAAAGCAGAAACCTGACAGGTGTACCAGAGCCCAGCCCACTGACAGATGCAAGCAGAAGCCAAGTGGAGAGTCCATCCATGATTCTGCATCCAGCCTGGGAACTCCGGGAGGGCTTGGGATGGGAGACACACATTTAGGAATCTTCATGGGCCTGGGTCAGCTCTCAAAGGTAGGAGTATGGGTAACAAAGCTTGTGTTAGAGTTGGAATTTTTCAGAATCTAGTGAGGAATGTTAAGAAGTCCTGTGGAAAATGTCTCCTCCAGGGCAAAAAGAAAAAGCAGGCTTTGCAATGACCACATGTGACTGTGAACTGGCTCCACTTATGTCTTGACCTCTGTGACACTGCTGCTAAGTCACTGCAGCCTGCCTGGCCACGCCGGAGGCAACGCCTAGGGTCTCACTCTTGGTCCTCATGTGAGAGCCCCCATCACCTGACTGGTGGTACCGTCAACTTTCAGGGACTTCTATTGGGTTGGTTCTTCCTGTTTTTCCCACCCCCCAGGACAGCCCTGTGATGCTGACTCTGAGCAGCTTTTGTTTTGCCCTGACTGCGCAGCTCTGAGGACAATGCCAGGATTCAGGAGCCACTGGGATCCAAATGTCATTGTGAATGTGGGCAGCAAGGTTATAATTCCACTTGGCAAAGTTCTTTGATAGCACTTTTCTTTACAAAACACTCCCTAGCCGACTAAAGCCTTGGCACTCTGATTAACAATAGAATGCAGGGTTAGGGTTAACATGTGAACAAGTTTCAGGCAATTTGGATGCAAGAGTGGGATGTGTACCAGCATAGTATGTGATGTCACCAGTATAGTATGTGAGCCCAGCTACTAGCCAGAGCCACAGGCCCTTTTGATTAACTGGCATGAAGGGTGCACCAACCCTTACCTGCCCACCTGGCCAGATCTCTGGAATTCAGCTTTCAGCCTGCGATTTTGTCCTCTGTGTGCAGTTGCTGTTGCTGTCACTAAGTGAAACCCTGCCCACCACTCTAACCTCCCCCAGCTTGTGTCTGAGGCTCCCAGGTGAGGGCATTGCACTAAGCCTACATGGCCTGGTTCTTCCTCCAAGCGGCCAGGTGGTCTGAGGGAGAGGCAGCTTCTCAGTCTTCACCTGGACTCTGGACCAACCTGGCTGGACTGGAGTCAACTGTGTGGAGCAAACTTTCTCTACCTCTGTTTCGTCTTCACTCCCAGAGGTTACTGACAGCGCCTATCTCATCCAGCTGTTTGGAGGTTAGAATCTGCAGGCATAGATCTGGAGCATGTCTGCACACAGTAGGCCCTGTGTGTCAGCTCCAATGTTCCAAAGATGGCTGACGCACTTGTGGGTGCCTGGGTCTATCCCTTCCTCTTTTAAATTTTCTGCTCAGGGCACTGACAACTTTTGTTTCCCCAGCACTACAGAAGAAAAATGAAAACTAAGTAATGCAAAACCTGAGGCTCTCACCCTGGCACCAGCACCCCTGTGTCCCCTGACCATCCTCCCTGTACATGTTGGGCCTCTGGTCCTTCTTAGGACGCACACAGTGTGCTATCCCAAGGGTGTGTTCTGCTCGTTGACTGTATGTCTAGTTTTATCCCAGAGATTGATGCTCACTTATTAGGTGAGACTGACCCACTGCAACTGGGAAGTGGCACTAGCACTAGGGTCACCACAGAGGGCAAAATACAGGACAGGAGCTGAGCACAGTGGTACACACCAGTAATCTGAACCCTTAGGAGGCTGGGGCGGGAAAACTGCTGAAAATGGGAGGCCAGCCTGGGCTCCAGCTAAACTATAGGGCCAGCCTAAACTGCAGAGTGAGACTCTGTCTCAACAAAACATAGAAAAGAAAACCTCAAACTTTTTTTCTTTAAAGGACTGTACAGCAGGGAGAGCAAAAAATCAGTCTTTAGGGCCGAGGGTTAGCTCAGTGGTTCCGGCACCTGCCTTGCAAGCACAAGGTCCTGAGTTCAATCCCTGGTAACCACATACAATGCTGGGCATGGAGACTCACGCCCACCAGCAATCAATACCACATACCACAGTGCCAGGCGTGGTGGCTCACGCCTGTAATCCCAGTACTCGGGAGGCAGAGACAGGAGGATTGCTGAGTTCCAGGCTTGCCTGGGCTCCATAGTGAGCTCAGAGCCAGCCTGAACTACAAAGAGAGACCCTGTCTCAAAAACAAACAAACAAAAAAAATCAGTCTTTGATAAGCAATATTTCGATTCTATCTTTTTTAAAAAATCAAATGAATGCAAAAAAAGACAAAGTATTTCAATTTTAAATGAAATCTTGATCTGTGGTATAGTAAGGCCTGAGGCAAGAGGAACCATGTGCTTCCCTGTACATATGTTTTTACACGTGTGTAAGTGACCAATGATTTAAAAATAAAATATTTTCGAGGCCGGAGGGTTAGCTCAGTGGTTCTGGCGCCTGCCTCGCAAGCACAAGGTACTGAGTTCAATCCCTGGTAACCACATACAATGCTGGGCGTGGAGACTCACACCCACCAGCAATCAGCACCACATACCACAGTGCCGAGCGTGGTGGCTCATGCCTGTAATCCCAGCACTCGGGAGGCAGAGGCAGGAGGATTGATGAGTTCGAGGCTTGCCTGGACTACATAGTGAGCTCAGAGCCAGCCTGAACTACAAAGCGAGACCCTGTCTCAAAAAGGAAAATAAAATTAAAATATTTTCAAAGAGTTTTCTTTCATCCAAACTGGATTTTTTTTTTTTGAGACAGGATCTCGTTTTGTAGTTCAGGCTGGCCCTGAGCTCACTATGTAGCCCAGGCAAGCCTCAAACTCAGCAATCCTGCCTCTGCCTCCTGAGTGCTGGGATTACAGGTGTGAGACACCACACCCAGTGCTGTGGTGTGTGGTACTGATTGCTAGTGGGTGTGAATCACCACACCCGGTATTGTTGTATGTGGTTACCACGGAATCAAACCAGGGACCTTGTGCTTGCTAGGCAGGTGCTGGAACCACTGAGCTAAATCTCCGGCCCAGGATAATACATTTTATTGGAGGTGTAAAGTGAAATATTTACTACTAAAATAGTGCTGTGCATTTTAATAAAATTATTTTCCAAATTTTCACTTTAAAAAAAATTATTGTCATGTTCTAGGGACTAAATATTACTAAGAAAAACAAAACACATAAACACCTGTGACTGGGGCACAGTTTTCCCTCATTCCTCATGAGTGCAGCTGCCAGGCTTGCTCATCCTCATGGCTGAGAACTGCCTGGCAGAGGTGCCAGCCAGTAATGCTCCTCCAAGCCACCCTTCCTCTGCACACAGTGTGGCCTCTGGGGGCCTATCTGTCCCATGGGACCCTCTCAAGCACATGTGACAGAATGTCCGACCCAGGCTTTCCCACACAGAGTCAGTCTCATTGGAGGATCAGACTGGAACTCAGGGAAGCCACTCTGTGCCAAGGATGTGGTTTCCTGGAGGAGGGGAGGACCATGGTGGTCACTGAAATGGTCACAAGGGACACAGAAGATGGGGAGATGTGCGGCTGAAAAGAAAACAAGTGGCTTGCAACCCAGAGAGTGGGGCTGCAAACCCCTCTCTAGGTTCTGGTAGATTCTGTGTGAGGCTGCTACACAGGTGGTATAAGAGGATTTCTATTACTCACGACAAATTTAATGAGTCTCATGGGTTGATGGAGGCCAAATAGCATGGCTACAACTCATAGGCCTGTCACGGGCGAGGGCCACAGATTCACATACACAGGGCATGAAGGGTCAGAGTGGAAGATATTACCTGGGAATCGAGTAGCAGGTTAGAGTACCCCAGGATAACACCGTTGGGCCACATCAAGTGATTGTGCACAGCCTGAGCAAGTGATTGTCTTAGTACATGTCTGTTGCTGTAACAGAAGCCTTGCAGACTGGGAGTATAACTTGGTGGTGGAAGCCTTGCCCAGCATGCACTGGGTCAGAGCCTTAGTACAATGGGGTTAATATTTTAAAAGGCCATTAAAATACCTGAGGCCATGTGATTTATAAAGCAGAGGTTTGTCTGCTTGTGGATCTGTGTGGCATCCGGCAAGGTTTGTCCCGCTAAGTTGTGACATGGCAAAGGTGTCCCATGGTGAGGCAGAATGAGAGAGTCAGCACAGGCTCTCTTCCTCTCCTAGGAAGATGATCGTACCACCTTACGTCCCTCCCATGGGAGCTTTGCCTCCCCTCAGTTTGCTTCTAAGTCCCTCCTTGTCCAAAGCTTTTTAGTGGTCAGGACTGATGCAATTTGAGAATAAGTTTCCTTCCACTGTTGTTCCCTACTGGCCTCACTGAGTGCCCCCAGACAATGCTTAGGGGCTCTGGGACACCTGACACACCCCAGCCACATGCTGAGTTGCTGCTGGTCATCTGTTGAGGAGCCAGTAGTTAAACAGGCAAGTCACACACACTAGGAAGACTCACAAGACGAAAATAGTGGGTTCGCCAATAGTGGCCAAGCCCCCCTGAGAGGAGAGGCCCCAGCTGCAAAAGTCTGCAGGAAGAGGGATTTCCCTGGGGTCAGCATGTGCTGGGATCCTGAGAGAGGGGACCTGGCATGGACAGGGGAACACCCCACTACAGAACCACAAGCAAGGACCTGCCGGCCTCATTCTCCGTGCAGGCGGCACCTCTACCCAATCTCAAGCAGGAGAACGACATCTTCCGACTTGATGTGAAAGGGGCCTCAGGTGCATGGAGAATGGGCTGGGAGTTGGTGCACAGGAAGTGAAGGACCAGCAGTTGGGCAGCTCCAGGCATAGCAAGGAGCAAGCTGGGCCTGGCTGGGCTCTGCTCTGCAGTGAGCGTCCTCGGACCTTCCAGACAGACTGTGAGGAGGGTCCCAGTGAGAGAAGAAGCCTACCCACCCAGGTTTGCTGATTCTCATCACAGACACAGAATCTGTGGACACATCAGTAAGAGGCATAAAGGGATTTACAGTGATATCTCGGTTCATGAACTTAATTCATTCCATAATTCTGGTTGAGAACCAAATCAAATTTCCCCATGAGGTTCAATGTAAATAAGATGAATCCATACTGACCCCCATACGCATGGTCACAAATTGATTTCAGCCTGGAATCAAATCAAAATTTCTCATAAGGTTTAATGTAAATAAGGTGAATCTTTCTGAGCCATATATATATATATATATATATATGGCCACAAAAATATGAAACAAAGTACAGTACAGTGTGAAAAGAGAGAACACTAACCTCATCCCAGCATGGACAGGAAGAAGCTGGGCGGGGAGGAAGTTATTGTGGAGGGAGAGTTCCCTCTGTAAGGACACTGGGGAGATTTCCTTCAGGATTTTCCTTTCTTCTTGGTCTCTTATCTGCAGGGTCAATTTTGACTAAAACTGTCTTATGTCACTTGTTTTTACCTGTGCTGTGTCACCTTCTGGAAATGAGAGACCACATCATTGTTCATTCTCTTCACTGTATTATGCTGAGCTTCTCAAACAAATCCTGGCAACTCATTCCATTTTTCCATAATGGATTATGGGTTCTCTTAATGGATTATCACCTCACTGCTAACCACCTCTCTGTCTGCCTTCCCCTACTGCTCCTCAGAAAGCAACTTCTGCTGCTCACTCTGGAGTTCAGCAAGTTCTTCTGTCATCAGCTCTTTCTTATGGTCCTCAGCTAACTCCTCTTTTTTTTTTGAGACAGAGTCTCGCTTTGTAGTTCGGGCTGGCTCTGAGCTCATATGTAGCCTAGGCAAGCTTCGAACTCAGCAATCCTCCTGTCTCTGCCTCCCCAGTGCTGGGATTACAGGCGTGAGCCGCCATGCCCGGCAGCTAACTCCTCTTTGTGCTGTCAACATCCAGACCCATGCTCTTGTCCTTGGACACAATTTCCTCCACTAGTCATGCTACAGACTGTTCAAGGTCACATTTGCTGATACACTTTGGCCACAGTTTCCTCTGGGGCGCATTTTAGGTCTGGTACGTGACATCTTTCCAGACTTTGTCAATGAAGTTGATGCAGTGGATGACATCGCTTCTTCCCGAACTCTTTCAGAGTAAATGACATCTCTTCGGTGACATTAAACCACATGGTGAAGAGCACCTGAATGCACAGCTTTTTGAAGTTACAGATCACTTGCTGGCCCATGAGCTGCACAGGAGGTGTCGTGTTGAGGGAAGGAACGTGACCTTCGTACTCAGCTTCCACATCATCCACCAAGGCTGGCACTGTCCACCAGAAAAAGGCACTTTTCAAGCAGTTGGTTGTTAGAGATTTCTTAAAGGTCGGTGCCCACACCTTGTACAGTCTTGCCATGAACAATGGCCTGTGGCACAAGGTTTTACATTGTCCTCCACCGACAGCAGTCTGGTCTTGTTCATATTCTGTTTCTTGAATGCATAATGGTCTAGGAATGGTATAGCAGCAATGGCTTAATCTTCAGATCAGAGCTTGCATTCACACACAGCCAAAGGGTCCATCTGTCCTTGTGCCCCAGCAGTTCCTCTTCCTCCTTCATGATACAGGTTCTGGTCAGCATCTTTTTCCTGACAGGTTCTGTTTCATTGCAGTAACATACTTGTTGAATGAAGTATCCTTCTACCTTCATGAATTCCATGAATTCTTTCAGGCAGGGGTCTGTAGGATCCTTGTCAGAACTGGAATTCTCCCCATGCCTTATTGCACTGTGGATACCATGTCTCTTGGGGAATCTGTCAAACAACCCTCTGCTGACTTTTAATTCATCACTCATTGCAATTGTACAAGAGTGTTCTTGCAGTACAGCACTGTGTAATTAATTTCCTGGCTTTTCCACAGATGATAGCTTCACTAATGATATTATCTTCCAGCTGTTTCTCATTCAAACACACTGACAAAAGTTTTCCCACCTTCTCCAGCACGTATGTCCTCTGTTTGGTAAGCACTGTTACTCCTTTTGCCATACCAGCTCCTTTGACGGAATCTTTAGTCTTCAAAATAGTCAAGGTTGTGGACTTCACCATGTTGTACTCTGAGGCTAGATTGGTTACACAAATAGTATGTGCATGCTTTTCTATGATTTCCTTCTTTTCTTTTTTTTTTGGAGACAGGGTCTCACTTTGTAGTTCAGGCTGGCCCTGAGCTCACTATGTAGCCCAGGCAAGCTTCGAACTCAGCAATCCTCCTGTCTCTGCCTCCCGAGTGCTGGGATGACAGGTGTGAGCCACCACGCCTGGCACTGTGTTAGGTAGTATTGATTGTTGGTGGGCGTGAGTTTCCACGCCCAGCATTGTATGTGGTTACCGGGGATCAAACTCAGGGCCTTGCGCTTGTGAGGCAGGCGCCGGAACCACTGAGCTAATCCTCTGGCCCTATAATTTCCTTCTTTAAATCAATGTCTTTTCCTTGAAACCTTCTTACCGTTCTTACTCTGCATGGTCTTGTCACTTCATTCCCACTCTGCACTTTGCTTTTACCACCACACCTGCTTGGCACTTTCTTTGGAGCCACACTGGATGAAATAATACTCTGCAGTACTGCATGTGCTAAAAAGTGCACAAATGCCGGGAGTGGTGGCTCACGCCTGTAATCCCAGCACTCGGGAGGCAGAGGCAGGAGGTATTGCTGAGTTCGAGGCTTGTCTGGGCTACATAGTGAGCTCAAGGCCAGCCTGAACTACAAAGCGAGACCCTGTCTCAAAAAAAAAAAAAAAGTGCACAAAGAAAAGCAAGTGTGCACAGGTCTGTCTGCAACGCCCCTCTCAACTAGAGGAAATCATAACCACATGTCAAAGCAGGGGAGATAGTTAGTCATGTTCATCACCTGATGCTGAGTTCGAGGACAGAAGCAAAATTTTGCTGAATGCTGTTATTAACAGATGCATTTGTGAGCCAGGGTGTTCCTGTATTAGGCAGAGATTTAAAAGCATACACTCCCGAGTGGAATGCAAGCACACAAGGAAATGAGACACATTAAGGAATGGAGCTGGTTGTATTTCTGAGGTCCTGGAGCAGCTCCAAAAGAAATGACATAGATGTGTGTCCTGCTGTTTGTCATGTTACCTGCCTGGTGGACTATGTCAGAATGCAAATTATTTACCTGTGTTCAAAGCTGAGGTCTGCTGCCCACCTTATTGCTGCTTCCCTGGGGATGGAGGTCTGTGGGAGGGAAGATATTTACAAGGGAAACCCAGAGGTCTAGCACCTAGTTTACAGGCTTACAGTGTCTTTAAGACCCTTAGGACTTTTTTTTTCTTTTTTTTGAGACAGGGTCTCGCTTTGTAGTTCAGGCTGGCCCGGAGCTCACTATGCAACCCAGGCAAGCCTAAAACTCAGGAATCCTTCTGCGTCTGCCTCCCCAGTGCAGGGATTACAGGCATGAGCCACCACGCCCGGCACTGTGCTATGTGGTATTGATTGCTGGTGGGTGTGAGTCACCATGCCGAGCATTGTATGTGGTTACCAGGGATCGAACTCAGGACCTTGCACTTGTGAGGCAGGCACCAGAACCACTGAGCTAAATCTCTGGCCCAGGACTTATGTATTTTTTTGAGTTTCCTAGAAAAGAAGAAAGCCTTGAGTAGCAAAGCTTAACATTTCTTAAAAGTATAATATTCAAATCCTGATTTCTTTGTCTCCTTTCCATCTATCCTTATTGCTTGTATCCTACCTTAGATGGAGGTGAAGTGCAAAGTCAGAAATAGATCTCTATTGTGTGTTCAACAAGAGTCCCTATCTTGGGCCGGAGGGTTAGCTCAGTGGTTCCGGCGCCTGCCTCGCAAGCGTAAGGACCTGAGTTCGATCCCCGGTTACCACATATAATGCTGGGCGTGGTGGCTCACGCCTGTCATCCCAGCACTCGGGAGGCAGAGATGGGAGGATTGCTGAGTTCGCGGCGGCTTGCCTGGGCACCATAGTGAGCTCAGGGCCAGCCT